>MU400656.1:0-102601 GCA_022578965.1 Xylaria sp. FL1777 | reverse complement strand
TTATTATTTTATTATTTTATTAAGTGAAAAAATATTTTTTTTTTTTAATATTATTATATTTTAGTACTTTTAGTACTTTTAGTACTATTAAGCTAGTATTTTTAGTATTTAGTATTAGTATTAGTACTAAGTAGTACTAAACTAGCTTAGTATTAATACTAGGTAATACTAAACTAATTTAGTATTAGTAGTACTAAATACTAAATTAGTAGTACTAATTTTTAACCTTGTTGCTAAGTAAAGTTTTAAAAACAATACATAAAAACAATAAATAGCAATAGCTAAAAACCTTTTTTTTAAAGCAATAAATAGCTACTAAAAAAAACCTATTAGTATAAATAAAAGTATTTAAATTACTAAAAAAAGCTTATTGTTTTTAGTTATTATAAAGACCTTTATAAAATAAACATAGTAAAGTAAAAAATTAAAGCTATTTATATTATAAACGTTTTTATAAAGCTAAATGCTAAGAAATAGCTAAATAAGCGCAAAATAAAAGCTTTATTAAATGTATTGCTTTAGCTATATATAAATAAAAAAGCTAGAACTTTAAACATAAATATTAAACTTAAGTATAGCTAAGGTTAGTAATTAGTCCGTATTAAGCTAGTATAAACTAATATTAATACTAAGCTAGTTTAAACTAGCTTAATATTATACTAGCTTAGTATTAGTTTATATTAGCCTAGTATTTCTTTTCCCGGATTAACATTAGCTTAATATTAGTTTATATTAGCTTAGTATTTTTTTTCTTAAACTAATACTAAGCTAGTATTAGTATATACTAAGCTAGTATTAATATATATTAAGCTAATATTAGTATATACTAAGCTAATATTTATACTAAAGAGTAAATTATAAATTATTATTATTATTTTAAAAACCTTAATATAATTATAATTAAGGTTAATAATTAGTCCAAACTAACTAGTTCGAACTAAAACTAAAGACTAATTAGTTTTTTTTTGAGGTAATTAAAAACTAGTTAGTTCAAACTAAAAACTAAGTAGTTTTTTTTTAAAGTGATTAAAAACTAATTAGTTTAAACTAAAAACTAACTAGTTTTTTTTTTTAGTGATTAAAACTAGTTAGTTCAAACTAAAACTAATTAGTTTTTAGTTCAAACTAACTAGTTTAAATAAAAACTAAAGAATTAAAATTATTATTATTATTTTAAATATGCGTTAATATTAAATGTTTTTTATTTTAATATATATATTAAAGTATTCTTTATATAAATATATATTTATTTAAAGACCTTTTTTAAATTCTTTACACTTAACTATAACTTTATGAGTTTAAGCTTAATTATTAAATAATTAAGATTGCTAGAATTAGCGTAGCAACTTTTACTTATTAAGTAAGTTGCACTTTATTTGTAAAGTGCAAATATAACAAAAAACGGAAAAATAGTATTAAACAACCTATTTATTAAAAACGTAACTAATGCGCTACTAAAACTTACTAGCAATATAACTATAATGCAGCAGCGTTTTAACAAAAAACGCAAAGCTAATAAACTTCTTAGTGTATAAAAAATAATTAACAAAATTATAAAACTAGTATTATAGCTACTAACGAAAAAAAAAATAGCAAAAGGAATTTTTTTTTAAAAGAACGTAAAGAAAGCGCAAATAGTATATACATTAAAAAAAGCCCAAAAAAGCTAGCAAAATATAAAGCCTAACAATAAAAACAACTTTAATATATTTATAACTTGCTATAACTTAAATGCTGCTATAAAAGCTAACTAAAAAAGCATTAAAAATATTGTTTAAAAGCTTTTTTAATAAACTTTGTTAAACGTAAATACGCTAAAATTTTAAGCATAAATAATAGCTTTATAGCTAGCTTATAACAACAAAGCAATACTATTTAAGCAAAACAAAAAAATGCTAATTAAAGTTAAAAAGCAAGCTAATAACTTTAAAAATAAAACATTAATTAATATTATTAAAGCAGTAAATATAGCGCTTATAAGCAGTAATATAATTACTGCTAAAAAGCTATATAGCAAAAATATAGTAATTACTTTTAAAAAAGCAGTACTTTAAAAGGCTAAAAAAAAGAAATAAATTATAAAAGCTTTTAAAAAAAAGTTAAAAATACAACAAAAAAAAGCAGCACTAATAATAAAAAGCATTTTAGCAAAACGTATTAAAGCAATATATTTAAATAAAGATTTACTGTAGCTATTATGCAGCAAACACTTTAAAGTTACAAAGTATAAAAAAATGCTACTTAAAAACGCAAAAATTAAATTTGCAGCAATATTGCTATATATAAATAGCGTAGTAATAATTAAAACAATATATAATAATAGCTTTTTATAAAAAGCTTAGCTATTTAATTGTAAACTTTTTGCTATAAAGCTTAAAGTTATATAGTACTTTAATTATTATAAATATAAATATATAGCTAAATATTGCTATAAAAACCTAAAGTATAGCTATTGCTTAGCTTTAAAGCATTAAAAAAAAAAAAAAAGCTGCTTAATAAAAACGCAAAAAGTAAAGCAAAAATGCATAAACTATAAAAAAGCGTACGTAATATAAAATAAAGCTTGCTAAAAAGAAGTTAAACAAAAAAACAAAGCAAAAATAGCATATATATTGCAACTTAAAAGCTTTTAAAGTACTAAAAAAACATTAATAACAAATAAAAAAATAAACAAAAGTAGTTTAAAAATATTAATAGTATTAGCATTTATATAGCTAAATGAAAAAAAGTTACTAGCAAAAAATCTAAGCATACGCCACAACCTCTACAAGTTTTAGGGCAGATATACAAAAGAAGCCAAAGGTTTTCTGCTAGTTAAGTATATTTATAGTCTATAAGGGCTGCAATATGCAATAAAAAAAGCAAACCATATTATTTTATTCTAAACACTTGATGTTTGTAGTGAAATAAAGCAGTGTAATTGCGCAAAATTTACTACAACACTTCAATTGCAAGAAAATAAATTATAACTTACGTATTTAAGCAATTAGGCTATATATAAATTAAAGAATAAAACAATCAATAGAAGGGCTATTTAATAATATAAATAAAGCAACCATAGCTAATTTCCATTATGTTGTTTGTAATGTTTAAGTTTATGCTTTAAAATTTAGCGCAATACTTATATTTTTTTTTTTACTATATAACTTAGCCTAAACTTACTTTAACTAGCTAGTTAGCTTATTTAGCTACTTTACTTTACTTTAGTAAAAATAAAAGTTTTAAACTATAAAAATTAAATATATATAAAACAATATATATTTTATGCTTTAAAAACGCTATGTATTTTGTTTTGTTAAAATAAGTAAGCTAGTTAATTAAAAGTTTAAAAGTATGTATTAATAAAGTTAAGCAAAGTTTGCTTTATTTTTAAAAAGTTTACTAATAAATTAAGTAATAAATACTTAAAGTTAAAGCTAATTTAGCTTTTTCTTAATGTTGCAATATCTATTAACATATTTTTCTATTTTAATATATTTTTTGTAATTTATAACTATTTTATACTTTTTTTTTATTTTATTTTGCATTTGGACTTAGACTTTTTTTTAACTTTAAACGCAGCATTTATATAAGCTATTTTTACAAAAGTTATTGCTTTTTGCTTAAACTACTATAATAATATTTCCATTAAGCATTTATAGCTATATAGCAAAAACAAGTATTAATATTAAGTATATTTAGCAATATTAAATAAAAACAAGAAATAATATATAGCGTTAAGCATATTAAACTTTTATACTAGTATGCTTTTATAGTAAAAAGTTGCGTATTTAAAATTGCTACCTTTTGCTTTAAAAAATGCTAGTATAACTTTTAGTAGCTTGCTAAACCGCTTTATTTTAAAAGAAAATTTGTTATTAAAATTATTTACTTAAAAAGTAATAAGCTTACTACTTGCAAAAGCTTTATTACGCTTAGCACTACAAAAACTTAATTTATTTTCGCTAAACATCATAATTATAAGTCATAAATATAATACAGTATAAAATATAGCTATTAATAAAATAATTATAATAGTAGTTTATTTTAATAAAACAATTAGCTTTATAATTAAAAAAAAAATGTATTACTTGCATAAAATAAGTAAAATATACACTTATAAACTTAGTAATAATAAAAGGTTAGTTAAGTTAAGTAAAGCTAAAAAAGTAAACATTTAAAAAAAAGATAAAATTTATAAAAAGTGCAACAAGTTTGCAAACTACAGCTAAAATTACAGTATACTAAATATATAAATAAGTTTATAAGTTTTATAATCACTTATAATTACTAAAGTAAAAAGCAAATATATAAGTGCAAATATTAAAATAAATAAGTTATACTTGCATACTTTTTTCTAATAATACTAAAGCAATATTTATTATAATTAAAGGTTAGGTTTTTTTTTAAGTATATAAACTTTAAACTTATTAGCACGTACTTTTTATTAGTAAAGCTTATTAAGTTTATTTTTAACTTAATTAAACTAGATTTTTATTTTTTTTAACCTGCATTATTTAATAATATACTAAATAAAAAGTATACTGCATAATAATTCTAAAGTTCATAATTTAATAAAGCTATTTATTATAAGCACTACACCTTTTTACAAACTAAATCTTTATTTTTTTCTTAAAAATAGTAGTATAAAATAATCCTAGTATTTACAACTTAATAAAGTTATATTTATTATAAGCACTACGCCTTTTTATAGTTTAGATTTTTATTTTTTTTCTAAAAACAGTAGTATAAAACAATCTTAGTATTTGCAACTTAATAAAGCTATACCTACTATAGTTACTACGCTTTTTTACAAACTAAATCTTTATTTTTTTTTTAGAAATAGTAGCATAAAATAATTTTAGTATTTATAACTTAACAAAGCTATACTTTTTATAAATATTACACCTTTTTATAATCTAGATTTTTATTTTTTTTACTTTGCATAATTTAATTATATACTAGAAATAGTAACATAAAACAATACTAGTATTTATAACCTAACAAAGCTATACTTTTTGTAAGCACTGCACTATTTTAATAAGTTATAATAGCTTTAGCCTATTGTACTACTTAAAAACTAAAATCTATATATTAATATTTAAAAGCTTTAACCTTTTTATAGTTTTGCTTTCTTTTTTTTTACTTTAATAAAAATTAATATTTAACTTTTTATTTTTAGACTTAAGCTATAGCAAACTTTCTTTAGCGCTTTTTATATAACTATATTTAGTATATAATTTTAAAACTAAATGCAAATCTTAATAAAAAAACAAAACTATTATATAATAGGTTTAATAAGTTTTGCTTTACTAAAATACAAATGTATAAAAGTTTTTAATTTATAACCAAAAATACTTAAATTTATATAAAAAATAAAAAACTTCTTTTTATAAACGCTAATTAGCAACTAAACAAAAGATTTAGTAACTAGGTTTTAAAAAAATTTAAGCTACGTTAACTTTTATGCTATATTATAATTCTGGTTTTTTTAGGTAGATTTTAGTTTACTATTATTTATAACTATACTTTTTTTTTTGCTATAATATTTAATTTAAAGCTACTTAATATAAAATAACGTATTTAAGCTTTTAAAACTAACTTTATTACTTTTTTATAGCAAAGTTATATTTTTATATTTAAATACTATATATTTAAGTAAACCAAAAGTTATAAACAAACTTAATACAAAAAGTAAGCTAATAATTAGCATATTTTAAAATTTATTTAAGCTTATATATAAAAAAGTTATTATAATTAAACAGCTTTAAAATATTACCTTTTTTATTTTATATGCTAAAATTAATTCTAAAAATATTTAATGTTATATTACTAAGCTTAGTAAAATATTATTAAGCTAATTTTATAGCTAAAACTAAATAAGTCCAAGTTAAATTAATACGCTAAAAAAGATATAAATATGTTTAAAGAAAAACAAAAGCAATACAAAAAAAAGATTTATACATTTAACAAATTAGTACAATATAATCTATTAGTTTTAAAAAAATACAGAAGTAAAGTTATTAAACTTATTAATTATATAGAAAAAAAAAGTATATTTATAAATGTTATAAAGTTTAAAAATCTTACTACTGTTTATAAAACTCTAGCTTTTATTAACTTTAATTTTACTATTGTTTATAGTTATTTAAAGAATATAGTTCTTATTTAGTAAAGTTATTAATGCTAAAAAAAAATCTATAGTTTTTTATTTTTTTTAAAAAATAACACATAAAAACTAAATATTTATAACTTAACAAATAACTTAAAAATACTACTAAAAAGGCCTTTATTAAAACGTTTATGTTATAATTGCTAGTTGCTCTAATTGCTAAAAATCTGTAAATAGCAAAAAAACTAAAGAATACTGTTTTAATTATTTTTTAGACTTCTTAGTTTTATAAGTTATAAATATATAAACTATGCTATTAAATAATAAATTTAAAGCTATTATAAAAGCAAAAAGTAAAATAACAATTTACTTAGAAGTTAAACTTTTAAAACACGTAAATTTTTTAATAATATTTAAGTTTATTAAAGAAAAAATTATGTTTTAATATAAAGTTCTTATTAAAATTAAATGCAATAATAGCTTTAAGTTTAAAAAAGAAATAAAAAACGTAATAAACACTTTAAAATACAAAATGAACTATAGCTTTACTTATTATTTTTAAGCCTAAAGCTTTATTAAAAAAAGTTACAAACTAATAAAAAAAAGCTTTATATAAGTAATAAATAAAACCAGAAAAAATTAGCTAAATTACTTAAACTTAGTAGTATAAACAGATTGCATTTTTATATACTATTATAGCTACAGCTTATATAAGCTAATATATAAAAAAATGCTAATTCTACTAGTAAAAAATGTAATACTAACATAAAAAGTAATTAAATAGCAAAATAGTGCTTTTTATAAAAATTTTATTAAAGCTAAAGTTAAGCAGCTAAAACGCTACAACTAGAATGTTATAAGGGTTAAAGCAATTATAACTAAGAAAAAAAGATTAGCTGCAAAAACTAGATCTTGAAAAAACGCTTATAAAATTAAGTAATTACTTAAAAAAAGCTCGCTTGTTTTTTTCTATAATACTATGTTTTTAATAAACAAGTTTAACAACAAAAAATTGCTATACTAATAAATTAGCTTTTACTAAATTAAAAAAAAAGTTAATTATAAATAATACTAACTAGCAGAATTATTAAAAAAAGAATTAAAAAGGTTGTTTTTTGCTAAAAAGTTAAAGCAATTTATATAAAATAACTAAAAGTACTAAAAGCTAAAAGATCTTAATTTTAATATATAAACTACTAGTATAGCAGCTATTTATTAAAAAGCTAACTAAAACAATAAAGCTTTTAATAATTAAAGCTATAGCAGTTAAGCTATAAAAAGCAAAAAAAATATAACAAGTTATATAAGCTCTTTAAGTTTAAAAAGCTGCAGTATAGCTTTTAGCGCTTTAAACATCTTAAGCGCTAAAAAATATAATAGCTTACTTTATTTTTTTTAGCTATTATATTACAAAGCACTTTAAAAAGTAATAACTAACAAAAGCTAAAGCAACAGATTTTTTTTTTTTTATTTTTTGTTTTTTTACTAATTGTTTTGTTTTTTATTTTTATTAATTGCATAAATTTATATAATTAAGTTATAATACATAAAACTATTTTATTTCGCTTAAAACTAAGCATGTTTTTTATAGCTTTTTTTTTATTAGTTTTATATTTGTTAGTTTTACAGCAACTTGTTTATTAGCACCTTTTTTACTATTATACTAAAAATATAAGTCTTTATTTTATTTTAACGTTTTTTGGATAGCTTAGTAGCTTAGTTTTAGTGTAAATTATTATTACTTTTTTTTAAAAATACGTAAAAACAAAAAAAATAAAAGTAAAAACTGCTTATTAGTTTTAACTACTTAAGTTTATTTTGCTATACTAACGCTTACATATAAGTTTTTTTACTTTTAATTGTTTAGTTATTTTTGTTTAAAACTAAATAGCGCTTTTTGCTTTTAGTTCAAACTATTTAATACTTAATAAAAATCTTAAAACTGCTAAAAAGCAAAAAATACTATTACTGCACTTCGTAAAGTTATTAGTTTATACTTTACGTGCTTAAACTACTAGCAATAATTTAGAGCTGCTATTAAGCAATAATAAATATTTAATAAAACAACAAACATTTAAGCAAAGTTTAAAGTAGGCTTAACTAAAGCAAAATTTTACTACAAAAAACTAAGCAAAAGTATTTATTTATACAAAGCTAAAAAAATAAAAACTAAAAAAAAAACAAAAAAAAAATTTAATAATTTAGTATTAATAATTTTTATTTTGTATATTTTAAGCTTTTTGTTATAAAAGTTTTATATATTTGCTTTTATAAGTGTTAAAACTTAACTTTTTATATAATAATTGTTCTTTTTTTATTTATTACGCTTAAAAAAGAGTTTGCAAACTATGCAATAAAAAAAGATAATTGCAAATTGTATTAAAAGAAGCATTGCTATATAAGCAAATTATTTAATTTTTTTATTTTATTTTATTTTATATAATTTATTTGATTTATTTTTTTAACTATTCTTTAGAACATTAAAGCGTTATACTAATTTTTTAAGCAATACTAAATTATTGCTTATTAATATAATATATAATAAGCTAAGCAATAAAATTAGCTTAAAAAAAACAATTTGATTTACGTTTTAATTTAGTTCTTTTTTTAGTTAAACAAATAAAAAAATTTCTAAATAAAGTTATTTGTTCTTTAGAGTTCTTAGGCATAAAATTCTTTTTAATTGTTGCAGTTATTATGCTAGCTCTAAAATATTTAGCTATATTACTTTAAGACTTATAAAATAAACAGTTATATAACTAAATAATAAACGCGCAATTAATATACGCACTAAACTTTTATTTTAAAATAATGCAGCAAAGGAAAAAAAGGTAAAGTTTTATGTATTTTTTGCTTTTAGCTATTATTAGCATTTGTTTGTAATGCTTATAAAGTATAGCATTTTAAATTTTAAACAACTATATAAACATAGCTATAAGCTAACAGGAATTATAAAAAATTTAGTATATATATTTGCTTTAAAAACTGCTTTTAATTGCTTTTATATATAGTAAGCGAACTTTTAAATACTGCTGCTTTTTTACTTAAGTAAAGCTAGCTTAAATATATTAATTCGTATAACATTCGGAAAAAAAATTATAATTAACTTTTTATTAAATATATTTGCTGCTAGTATTACTACTAAGAATTTTAATTTTTAAACAGCTTAATGCTTAGTTATATAAAAAAAAAAAAAGTTAGCTAAATAAAAAAAACAAGATCTAAAAAAAAAAGAAGCACGTATATTTTATTATTTATTAGTAAACTTAACTTTTTAAATATTACAAGTAAAACTGTTTGTTAGCTAAATAGTATTGATTTTCTAAATGTTAATAAATTGCTATAATGCTTTTTAATCGTTTAAAACTTTATTAATAATATAAAAATCTTTTTTTGCATGCTTAGTTAAACAAAAATTAATTGTGCTACTTAAAGCTAGAAAATCTATAATAAAAGCGTAAATTAAGTAATTTAAAGACTTAAGCGCTAAAGTAAAAAATTGCAAAAAAAATTAAAGCTTTAGAACTATACAAAAAAAAACAGATTAAAAAAAAAAACAAGCTTTTCTTTTATATTTAGTAAAGCTTAAGTTACTTATTTTATTATTAGTTATAATAGTTATTTAAAAAAAATAAGTTATAAATATATTAAAAAAAAATTAAAAAGTAACTATTTAACTAACTAAAACTATTTTATTTGTTTATTTTTTAATTAATATTAATGCAAACATATAAAAAGTAATTATTATAAAGGCATTTAATAATTAATGATCTATTTTAGCAATAAAATAATTAATCGATAAATTAAAAATAGTATAATAAATTTGTAAAAAAAAAGTATGCTAGTTTAAAGCTACGTATTTTAGCTTTTTTTTTATTATATTTGCTTTATTAAACCTTTTACTTACATTTAACTTTACTATTTTACTTACTTAACAAATTCTAACTTTCTGCATTTTATACAAATGCTTTTAGCATTTATATTTAAAAAATCTTACAATTACTAAAAAGTAATAATTTAAATTAGCAATTAAAAATATTAAACTATATATAGCAAGTAATATTAACTTTAATACTTATATTTTATATTTTTTACTTAAGTATATAGCACTATTTGCTTTTATACTTTTAACTTATATTAGGTTTTTTAACCTGCTTGCATTTTTTATTTAACTGCAAAACATAGCAAATATATATATATGCTTAAACATTAATAAAAATTGCTTTTATTATATATATATGCTTTTGATTATTATATTTCTTATTTTTAAAAAAGTTATTAGTACTACAAATTAGCTAAAAATAGCATTATTTTTTTTTAAAAGCACTAGTAAGCTGCTACTTTATGCCAAAAAGTATAAGCTTTAAGCATAACAAATAGCAAAACAAAAAATGAAAAAAAAAAAAAAAAAAAACAAATATATATATATAAACCTTATAACTAGCTATAAAAAGCTTTTTTTTAAGAACTAAAGGCTTTTTAAGAACAGCTTTAAAAAAAAGCTAATGTTTATTAATAGCTTAAAATATAAAAAATATTTAGTTTGCATGCTTTTTTTGTAGATTAATAAGCTAAATATAAAAAATGTTTAGCTAAAAAACGTATTGCTTTTTTTAGTTAACGTTTTTTTAAAATCTGTTTTAAAGTTTTTTTTTATTAAAAGAAAAATAACCTTTATAAAGTGCTTGTTTTTTAAAAACCTAAAAAGAAGCAAAAAGGTAGTACTAAAAAACCGCTTTAGCTATTTGTTTTCTAAAAATAGCAAAGCTTACTAAAACTTTTCTTTAAACTTAGTTCAACAAATATAAAAAAAATCAATATTTATAATATATAAAAAATATCGTAATAAAAAAACGTTAAAATATTAGTAGTCCATAGTATACGTAATTTTAAAAAAAAATATTTACTTTTTTAATCTAGTGCATAATAAAAAAACAATTATTTTTTAAAGAAAAGTTCATTTAGTATACTTTATTACATAAAATCGCTTAGTAAACATAAATAAAACGTTATTTTATATGCTTAAACTAACAAAAGGATTTCTAAAGAAATTTTTATAAACTATAAGCTAAATATTTAAGTTTATAGCTATAAAAAGTTTTGCAATGCTAATATAGTTCTTATTTATAATTAAAAATTACTGCAATAGCAATAATTTATGCTTTAATAAGTTTAACGTTATATTTATAAAATCTTTAATAGTTTTAGCAATAAAGCTAAAACTATATAAAAAATAAAAATTTATAATATAAAAGCTAAACATTCTACAGTTAATATTTATAAAAGCTTTAAAAAAGCTACTATTAAAAAAAGCTTTAAACAATTATTAAAAAAATAATAACTTTGAATACTTTAATAAGCTTAAGCTTTATAATAAACAAAAACCGGTTTATTGTTTTTTATTAAGTAAAGTTTTAAAAATAATACATAAAAATAACAAGCAATAATAACTAAAAACCTTTTTTTTAAAGCAATAAACAGCTACTAAAAAAACTTATTAATATAAACAAAAATATTTAAATTACTAAAGAAATTTTATTATTTTTGGCTGCTATAAGAACTTTTATAAAGTAAACACAATGTTATAAAAGTTTAAAGCTATTTATATTACAAACGTTTTTATAAAGCTAAACGCCAAAAAATAGCTAAATAAGCGCAAATTAAAAGCTTTACTAAATATATTACTTTAGCTATATATAAATAAAAAAAACAAAACTCCAAAAATAAGTATTAAGCCTAAATATAGCTAGTTTATAAAAAACCTCCTTATAAACTAACAAAATACAAAGTAAATTATAATAATTGCTAAAACTCCTTAAATAAAATATCTTATAATAAAATATTGCTTAAACAATTACTAAATTACTATTTTTGTTAATACTGTTTTAAAAGTAGCATATATTTTAAACTTTAAGCATGCTATTAATAAAAACAACGAACAAGTTTTTTAAAAATTATAAAAGTATTAAATAATAAAGCACCTTAATATAAAAGTTATTTTAAGCTATTTTACATTTTTTTGCTTTTTTTAGCGCAACACCTATATATGCAAATTTTTTAGGCTTTTATACCTATACTGCATATTTTGCAACTTAATAAACCAGTTTTTAAAAAAAAGCATTAATAATTAAAAAAGTTATATATAGCTTATTATTTTTATAAAAAAAAGCTTTAAAAAGCATTTTAGCTTTAAATTATTAAAAAATTTACGTTTGTTGCTTTTAATAAGTGCTAAGCTTTATAAACTTCTATAAGCACTAAATATAACTTCTTTTAGATTTAAAAAAACAGCTTTTACTTTATTAAGCACTAAAAATGCAAAAAATAAAAGCAAAACGCTAAAAAAAAAGCTAAATACTAATTGTTCTGTTCTTTTAATATTTTTTACTTTAAAGCGCAAAAGAAATTTCTAGCAAAAAAAACTAATACTTATACTAAAGAAGTCTTATTACAAGCAATATAAAAACATTCTAAAGATGCAAAATTACTTTGCTACAGATATACTTGCAGATATTTTTTTTTTTAAGTATAGCAAGCTAAATATAAAACTTAGCTAAGCTTAATAGTTTAAAAAAAAAAAAGTATAAACTTTTTATAAGCACTTTTTTAAAAGAAACGCTAAGCACTTTTAAAAGCCTTTGCTTATATATCTAAATATATAAAAAAGCTAAAACTAATTTTAACGAAGCTAAAATGCCTTCGTAAGCGCTAAAACTTAAGCTACCTTTAAACGTAGTAAAAAAAATAAAAAAGAACTTATAAAACTAAATAAACAAAAAAAAATAATACTAACTTTGTTTAAAAAACATTAATAATAAAAAAAACTTTATAATTATAAATATTAAAATAAATTAAAAGCAGCTATATTTTAATAAAAAAAAATTAAAGTAAAGTAAAATAGCTAAATAAGCTAACTAGCTAATTAAAGTAAGTTTAGGCTAAATTATATAGTAGAAATAAAAATATAAATATTACGTTAAATTTAAAAGTATAAACTTAAACATTATAAACAATATAATAAAAATTAGCTATAGTTGCTTTATTTGTATTATTAAATAGCTTTTTTATTAATTGTTTTATTTTTTAATTTATATATAGCTTAATTGCTTAAATGCGTAAGTTATAACTTATTTTCTTGCAATTAAAGTATTATAGTAAATTTAGCGCAATTATACTGCTTTATTTTAGTAAATAAGCCAAAAAAAAAGTAGTTATAAGGTTTTTAAAAAGAAAATTTATTATATATTTAATAATTTAGCGTTATAATAAAGTTATAATATTTAGTACACAATAAATTTCGTAATTGCTTTACTTTTTAATTAAATATATTATTTTTTTGCTTTTATAGTTTTATATCTAAAATTTAATGCTGCTACTTTTAATGCTTTATTATATTATGCTTTACTTAAAAAGCTATAATTAGTATCTTATAATAAATAGCTTTTTGAAGTTTATAACTAGCAGTTTACTTTATAATAAATACTTAAGTTCTGCTTAATAGTTATAGTAAACTTCTCTTGGTTTAATAAAAAGCTTAGCTTATTACTGCTTTATATTTAAAGCTTACTATTGTTATGCTAATATAGCTAACTATAAATTAATTAATTTTTTAGCTATATTATAATAATTAAGCTTTTTTGTATTTAGAACTTATTTAGCTATTTTATATATGTTTTTTTTTTTGGGTTACTACAATAATTAATACTTTAGTTAAAATTTTATTTGCTTTTTTAATTTGCTATAAGTGCTATTATACATAGTATACTAGTTTACAAAAAGCTAGATTATTTCTTTTAGCTATTTATACTAGTATATTAACAACTTTTGTTTAAATATTTTTTATATTAATAAATATGCTTTAAATACTGCATATATATTAGCAAAAAATATTATATTTTTTTTATTAATTTCAAGTAAGATTATTTTAAAAATTTAAGCATAAAACAACAAGTTTTGCATAGTATAATTAAAGCAGCTATAATATATAATTTGTAGCTATAAAATAAATTAATAAAAATAAAGCTAATATTAATATGCAAATTATAAAAATGCTTTGCTTTTTTTTATTTAAACCGTAAGCATAAGTACTAATACTAATGCTACATTTTTTATTGATTTTTTAATTTATTTATAGTATAGCATTGCTATTATTAACTTAGCTAACTAAGTTTGTTATAAACCCTTTATTATAACTATAATGCAGTAAACATAATTATTAACTTTAAGGCTTTAAATATATTGCAAATCATATTATAAAAAGGTATATAAAGCTTGTTATTAAACATAAGCAGTAATAAATAAACAACTAAAAATACTTTTTTAGCTTATTTTATAAGATTTTAAAGCAGTAATAATATTTATTGCTTTCTAGCAAAAGTTATTTTAGGTTTGCTATATATTAACTAACTTAAAAGCATTAACGTTTTTAGTAAGTAGTGCTATATAATTAATATAAATATTATAGCTTTTAAAAACTTTATTTATAGCTTAAAGCTTTATATTTATAAAATAATCCTAGAAAACTTTTATAAATACTTATATTTTATATATATAATAGTTAGCTTTAATTACATTTATAATTTATAGTACATAAGTTCTGTTTATTTAGCAGATTTAGCAATTAGAATTTTTTAAATTTTGTTTAGCATAACATAAAAAACTTAAATAGTTAAAGTATTTTAATTACAGCAAATAGTTTAATAACTTAAGCATTAATAAGCAGCTCGAACATTTAAAAAACAAAAAATCTTAGCGTAATAAATAGTTGTTATAATAAACAAAATTGTTAAAACAAGGTAAAACAAACAAATATATACGTATATATATAAATAAACAGTATTTAGTATAGCATTACGTAATAATAGAAATTATTAAAGTACCTAAATATTATTAATATATAATAAGTACTTAAGTAAGTAGTAAATATTAATTAAAGCTTGAATTGCTTATAAAAGCTACTTTTATAGTTATAACGCTATTAAAAACCTATAATACAATAAAAGCTATTATATTATAACTTATAAAATAAAAAATATAAAATTTAGTTATAAAAGCTAAATATACTTTTACGTTAAAGAAATAAAAGCTAGTTTTAAGTTAAATACTAAAAATAAAGCATTGTTTTGCTTTAGTTAACCGGAGTTTTAAAAATAAGCATTAATTTAATATATAAAAATGCTCTTTAAACTTTTTTATAAACATTAGCGCTTTTGTTTTTTAAACCTAAGTATATATATTTTGTAGCTAGAACTATAGCTTGCTTTTTTATTAGTAAGTATTTATATAAACTATAAGCTTTTTTAAAAACGCTATGCTTAAGTTAAATTTTTAAAACTTTTATAGTAATGTTTTTTAAAGGTTTAAAGATTAAAATATTGTAAACTTGCTATGCTTTATAAAGAATTGTTTTAATTTTATAAAGAAAAAAAATCTTATTATAAATTTTTTTTATTTTAAAAAAGTCTTAAAAAAGTGCTATTTTTTTGCAATATTATATTTCGGTTAGCAATGCTGCTTTTTGCTAAATAAAATTAGTTATACAAAGCTTCTTTAAAAAAGCAGCTAATTGCTTAGCAGTTAGTTAAATGCTTTTAAAAGTAGTGCTAAAACGTAAATATATGTTTTAATAAATGCTATTTTGTTAAAATAACGCAAAATTTTTTAAGTAATAGCTTGCTTTTTTTAAAGCTTGCTTTTTTTACTTATAAAATCTAAATAAAACAGTGCTATTAAATAATATGTTATTTCTAAAATAAATCTTTTTATTTTTTGTTTTATATATTATATTTAAAATTATTGTTTTATTTTTTATTAATTTGTTAGTTTTAAAAGCTTAAAAAATTAATAGTGTTTAAATTAAAGCTGTAATTAAGTTATTTTTGTTGCTTAACTTATATGCAGAATTTTTAGTTTTTATAATTGTTAATTTTTTAGCGTTTTTTTGCTTTAATGTTTTTTTTATTGCAACTAAAAGTATTTTAAGTAATTAATTATTATTAAAAGCAGCGTAAACCTTTTTATTATTTTGTATTTTTAAGTTCTTAAAAAATTCAATATTTTTTTGTATAAAAAAAGTTAAAAAAACTGCTAATATTATAGCATTATATAGGTTTTAATCCTTTTAAAAGTCTATACTTGCACATTTTTTTAAATTGCATATTTTTAATTTTTCTTTTATTGCTTTTTATTAATCGTTAAATTTTTTATTTAAGGTTTAAAACTTTTATGCTTTATGTAGCTTTTTTGCTAAGCTAATAGTTTAGCAAATATATATTAGTTTTTTAATTATTAACATTTTTAAGTTTTTAAGTTTAAGCTTTTAATATAGTTTATTACTAGTATAATAATTTAGCTTGTTTTTAGTATTATGCTAGCTATTATATAAAGGCCTTAAAAGTATAAACTTATTTAAGATTTTATAATAAAGTTTATCTTTAGTAATAAAAAGTAAATAGCTTGTTTTTTGCTAACTATATATAGCAAAAAAAGTAACAATTTTTTATTTATTTAAATAGTAGTTTTAAAGCATTTAATACATTTAATAAAATTGCTAGTTTAGTTAAATCTTTTTTAGGTTATATTAGTATTTTAAGTAGCAAAGCTATTTTTATTAACAAAAAAGTTTATAATAATGCTAAATTATGCTTTAAAGTTAATAATTTTAGTAATATTATTTCTATAGATTTTATTTTTTATTTTTATAGTAAGCTTTAAGCAAAGTTATATAAATTTTTTTAGCTTTATAACGCTTAAAGAAATAGCTAAAATATTTTGTAGTTTTATTAGTAAAGCTATTATAAAACATAAATCTAAAAAGCTTATATGTTTTTAGTTAAAATAATCTGTTAAACTTAAGTTTTTTTTATTATAAAATTTATACTTTAGTGTTTTTTTAAATAAGTTTAAGCTGCTATTATTAGTATAATTGTTATGTTTTTTATAAATTTTTAGTTTAAAAAAATTAAAGCTTTAGCTTACGCTTTATAAAATTATTAATGCTAGTTATGTTAGCTTTTTAAGCTTATTTATTTTTTTTAGCGTTATTAACACAAAATTAGCATTAAGCTAAAGTTTAGTTAAAAATATTACTTTTTTAAAAAGCAGCAAAAGTATAACAATTAGCAACTTTTATTTTTTTAGGTTATTTTTAAATAATAAATATATAGTGTTATATTAGTTTAAAATTTTTAAAAGCATTTTGTTAAACTTTAATTTGTTTTTTAACGTTTAAAAATCTAAAGCAATATAAGCAAAAAATAATATTATTTGATTATTTTATTAGTTTTAATCGCAAACAACCTTTATTATTTTGTAGCAATGCTTTTTTAAAAAAGCAGTTATAAAGCTAGATTAAAGCATATAAGTATATATAATAAAACTATTATAATTTATTTTATTGTTAATTTGTACTATTAAATAGTTTAATAAAAAGCTAGTTTTATAAATATTACTTAGCAATTTTTGTTTATTAAGTTAATTAGCTAACTGTAATACTAGCTAAAAGCTTGCTTATGCTTTTTTAGCTACTATTTATTAAGATTTTATGTTTTTTTCTGAAAAGTTTACGTTTTTATAAAAAAAGGCATTTTTTATGTTTATTTAAGTTAAAATTTCGTATAATAAAGTTTTTAGTTAAGCTTTATATTTTAACTTATTGCTTTTTTTTTTTAAAACAAGCCGTAGTATGTTTAGCTTAATTTGTTAATTTGAACTTTTATTAAGATTATTTAAAAGCAGTAGTATTGTTTTTAGTATTAGCTTAAAAACTTTTATTGCTTTAAAATATAATTTAGCTTTTATTTAAGTAATTGTTTAAATAAAAATATTAGAGTATTTTAGGACTTTTATTATAAAATCTCTAAAAGTAACATTTATTTTTTTGTTTAAAAAGTTCTTAGACTTTTTAGCTTACATTTTTTTAAATTTTAAATTTCTTTTTATAAGCCTTACTTCTTGTATTTTTTAAGGTCTTTAATAATTAAAACTTTTTGTTTTTAATAAAATATTTTGCTTAGAAAAATTATTGTTTATTTATGTATTTTTAGTGTTAAGTTAAGTAAAAAACTCGTTATTATTTAAATAAATTTTCTTAATTGTTTAATTTATAAAAGGCTTTTTTTTTAGCTTTTTAAGTTTTTTTTTACTTTTTGTTTAATAAAAAGCAGCTTTTTTTAATAAAGGTTTATAATAATTAGCTTAAAACACATTTATGCTAATTTTTTTGTTTAGTATATAACCTTGCAAAATTTTAGTGCTATTTGCATTATAAAAAGTGCTTTATATAAAGTTTTAATTAGTTATAATAAAGCTATTATTTAGCTTATTATTTATTAAGTTATTTTTTTTGATATTATAGGCTTTTGTTAATCTTATTTTATAAAGTATAAAGGTTTAATCGTTAAATTTTCTACTTGAAAATTAAGCTAGCTGCTTGTTTTTTAGCTAGTAAAGTTTTTTATTTTTTAGTTTTTTTTGTTTGCTTTTTATTTTAACATTTAAATTTTTATTATTTAAAACAAAGTTTTTTTTTTAAAGTTAATAATAAGCTTTTTGCTTTAGCAGCTTATTGTTGCTTAAAATAAAGTTGTATATTTATTTTATTGCAGCATTAAGTATTTTTTTTTTATTTTTGCTAATTTTTACAACTTTTAAAAAAACTTTTATGCATTTAAAGCTTGCAGAAAATCTTAGCTTTCTTAAATACTATTTAAAGTTCTAATGTATAATGTTTTCTTGTTTTAATTCGTAAGCAAAGCTACATTTATAAATGTAATAATTATTTATATTATATTTTTAACAAATAGTTGCTTTTACTAAATAAAGATTGTTTAACTTTATTTATTATAAAAAATTAAACAATTGTTTACTTTGTTTTCGTTTTTTAAAATTATATCTATTTTTTTATAAATACCTAAAAGTTATAGCATTAATACTAAATACTTATTTCTTTAACAAGTTTATATTGATTTCGTAATATTATAATGCTTATAGTTTTTAATTAATAGGCTAAACATACTAATTCTATAGTTCTTTTAGCATTTTTTTTAGTTTTTTCTTTATAATTATTATGTTCCTTTGTTTTAACTTTAGCTATTATATTTGCTTAATAATATTATTTATGTTTTAATTGTAAGCAAAATATTAAGCTAATTTTACTTGCTGCTCTTTAATAATAACTTTTTTAGCAGCTAGTATAATTATATTAATAGCTAGCCTAGCAGCATTAATAATAGTATATAAAAGTTTATTAAAGTTATAATTATATAAATAATTAACTTTTTTTTATGCTTTGCGTGCTTTTTTTGTTTTTTTAGAATAAAAATCAGCTTAGATTTTCTATTTATTTAAATATTTAATGTTTTATAAAAATTCTTATACAATATTTTATTTAAGTTATTATATAATTTCTTAAAAAACTTTATTACTTTAGTTTTATTAAGCAGGCTTTATTTTTTTATAGCTTTTTTATTTATAAAAGTAGCATGTCTTTTTTTTTTTCTTAAGGCTTGCTTATTTAAAAATAAGTGCTATAAAAAGGCAATAACTATATTTTGCGCAAAATCTTTAAGCAATAGCCAGCTTACAACTAAAAAACTTTGCTTTTTATTTTTTAATAAAAAATAGTATTAGCTTAAAAAACAAAGTATATCTTTAATTGTTAACTATTTTTTATATTAATATGTAAGCTTAAACTTATTTAGTATAAATAAGCGTTAAATTTACTTACATTATAACTTTTAAAAGTTTTAGTAATACTTACTTTTTTTTAAGCTTGTTTTTTATTTTTTTTGTTTATATAAAAGCAATTATGTTTTTTCTTTTAAAAAGCATTAGTTTTTTAGTAAAAATTTTTTCTTTTTAGCTCTTTAAGGGTTTTTAGCAATAAGTTTTCTAGCTATGCTATCTTAAAAATTATACTAGCTTTTTAACACTTAATTGCTATTCTACTAAAAAAAATGAAAATGCTTTGCAAGCTAAGCTAAAAAAAACAGTTTAACATTTTTATACGTTTATTTTAAGCCTTATTAATTAAAGGCTGCTAGCTTAAATGCTTATTGCTAATTATAGCTAAACTGCTTATGTTAAGCAAATCTTGCTTATTACTAGCTAAAGCAGCTAAGTATAATATATTATAACTTGCACATAAAAATTATAGCAATTAATTAATAAACAAATCGAACATATAAATTAACAATAATAAATCGTTTACTTATAAGTTTTATAGTATTATTTGTTATAAATAAAAAATCGCAGTAATATAATTACGCTAAATTTACTATAATACTTTAATTGCAAAAAAATAAGTTATAACTTATATATTTAAGCAATTAAGCTATATATAAATTAAAAAATAAAACAATTAATAAAAAAGCTATGTAATAATACAAATAAAGCAACCGTAGTTAATTTTTATTATATTATTTATAATGTTTAAGTTTATGCTTTAAAATCTAGCGTAATATTTACTTTTTTATTCCTATTATATAACTTAGCTTAAATTTACTTTAATTAGCTAGTTAGCTTATTTAGCTACTTTACTTTACTTTAATAATTAATAATAAAAGGCTAGCAATAAAAAAAATGTTATATACTATTATAACATAGCTAATATAATAATAGCATAGCTTTAGGATTTTAGTATGCTTAATAAACATATATTTTATAAATATTAGCTAAATATAACCTTACTGCACTAAATTATTTACTTTTATTTTTAGAATTAGCATTACTACTAAAAAGCATTGCAACAAGCAGTTTATAATACGTAAAAGCTAAACACTAATTAATATATATACTTAAACTAAGCTAAACAAAAATACGTACTACAAAAAACATAGTAGTTAAAGCAAAGTAGATTTTTAAATAACTACAACAAGTTAGCAGCTATTTTTAGCTATAAATTAGATCTACAAACATATTAAAGTAAACATAAGCTAAAATAATAGTAGTAATAATAATAGTAAAGTTAATTATTAAAACAAGTAAAATTAGCAAAAGTAAGCAAACAAGCATTCTTTTTAATACTTATATAATTAGTACTTTAATTATATATAGCTTTATTAGCTACTTTTGCAATTAGTACACTTTTATATAAATTGCATTCTATTTTTTAACTTTAATAATGCTTAAAAAATCTTTACTTAAGTAAATTATAGCTTTATTAGCAACTCTTTTTTTTATTTACTTTTAAACAACCTTTTTAACTATATATATTTATATATATGTTATACTGTTTAAATATAAATTAAATATATTAATATATATACTACGCATAAACTAATTACTAACCGAAATAGCTAAACATTTTTGCAAGGCTATTTTAGAACTTTTAATAGCTAAACAGTTCTACAAAGCTATTGCTAAACTAAACTTATTTTTTTTGTAGTACTAACTTATATAAATTGCTCCTAAATATATACTAATTGCAACTTAATAATACTTTTAGTAAAATAACTTAAATTAAACAATTAGTTTATTATATTTTTGCTGGCCTTTTTATTTCTAATAACTTTATAACTAAATACTTTTATTAAACTATTTAACCTTTTAAACTAATATTTTTTTGAATTTTTTAAAATACCTAGCGTATAGTACAATTAGTGCTAGTCTTAAAATATTTTTACTTTTTAATCTAAGAATTTTGTTTTTAAGCAGTAATACTTTTATGCTTTTGCTGCGCTATTAATATATAAATTTTATAAATTTTATAAACGTTTAAAATTTCCTTAAAAACTAAAATACTTTATACATAATATAATTTATATTGTTTTAGAAATACTTATGCTTTTTTAGATAGCTTATAGTATATAAGTTATTTTAGGTTGTTTTTAAGACCTTTTTTTAACTATATAGTTATTTAATAACATTAATAGCTTTGTAAGCTAATTTATATTTATTTAACTAATTAACTTACTTAATATATATAGCTATAAACCTTGCTAAAAGTATAACACTTTTGTTTTTATATTAATTAGTTATTGCTATAAGTACTACTGTTTTAGCTAAGTCTTAAACTAAAGCACTTAATTAGCTAGTTAGCTAGTTAGCTAGCTAATTAGTTAACTAGTTAACTTATTTATTAACTTATTAATCTATACTTTTTTTAATTAATAAATATGTTTAACTTAATACAAATTACATCCGTAATAAAGTAGCAAATTATTGCTCTTAATACAAGTAGTTAAATTTAGTTAATTAGAATTAATTAGCTAATGCTATATTAAATAGCTATCTTAGGCCTTAGTTAACTTAACATTTTACTAAAAAGGCTACCTAAGTAAAAATAAAAAGTTAACGCTTTAGCTTAACTTGCTATATAACTTTTAGTTTTTTATGTTATAATTAAAATATATTGCTAAGTAAATATAATATAACACTATAGAATGCGCTATTATAGCATTATTAGTTATTTTCTTTTTTAGAATAATATATTGTTTTATGTTGTTTTACTGCATAATATGTTTATAAAAGCCTATAAATACCCTAATTTTTGTATTTTTCTGTATTAAAATAAAGCAAAAAAACTTATAAAGACTATACTTTTCTTTTAAGTATAAAGGAAAAATATAGTATACTTATTTTATAACTACTTTTAAATATACCTAATTAATTAAAACATTAAAAATTTAGCATTTAAATAAAACAGAATTAATTAAAGTTAATAATTAAAATATAGCTATCTTTAGTAATATAGTTTGTAAAAAGTCCACTATAAAAGCAGAAACATTGCAGTAATATTTTAATGCTTAGCTATATAACTAAGCTATATTTAGCTACTAAAGGCTTTTATAAATATATACTTTTTAAGCTATATATATTAGCATTAATACTTATAGCTATTACGTTTTAGGTATTAATAATACTAAAAAATATTATTAGATTTTGTTTTAAAAAAACAAGCAATTAAAGCTACTTGTTTTTTATATATATAGCATTTCTCCTTTTTTTTTTTAATTATTAAAAATGCCTTTAATACATTTATTTTAATTCTTTTAAGAACTAATACGCTTTTGTTTTATACTTTCTGTTAAGTTTAAGCAGCATATATTATATGCTACTAGCATTAAAAATGCTTACGCTATAATACCTTTATTTAGTTAATAGCTATACTAGTTTAATTTTTGCTAAAATGTTTTAATGTTTTATGTTTTTATAACATATTTTTATAATAAAGTGTATAAAATAAAGGTAAATTTTTTTGCCCTACTACATATTGCTTTTATTAATTATAACAAACTTTTATTTATTAATTATTAGATATATTGCTTTTTATAGAAAAATTAAAATTATATATAGTTTTATTATAACTATACTATTTTAGATTATATTTTTATGTTTTTTATCTTTTAAAAACAACTTATTTTAGTTAATAAAGATTTAGTTACATTATTATTTTATTTGCTATGTTATATTGCTTTTTTATTTACCTTAAGCTTTTTAGCAATAGTTATTAACTTAAAAAATAGCTTATATATGTTATTAATACTTATATAAACTATATTAATATACTAATTATTGCTTTTAGCTGCTATTTAATAACTAGTAGTAGTTTAGCTAAAGTACTTCAAGGTTTTGTAATTATAGCTGCATAATATGCTATATAATACTGTTAGTTTTTATTTTTTTACACTTAATTAACAAATTTTGCTAAGCTTACATATTTATTAAAGATTTGCAACAATTTTCCTTTTAATAGTAATAACCTTTAAAAACTATTAGTAATACATAAAATCAGCATTATAGCAAACTAGCTATTTATTTATAACTATTATAGTTTATTTAATATTTAGGCAATAAATATAGCGCTTAACTCTTTACGTTTTATGTTTTGTTATTTAGAGCTAAATAACAGTTAACCGGTTAATAATGCAAAACTAAAAGCTTTGTTCTTAAGTAAAGCGTTATATTACGCTTAGCACTAAAACAACTTTTATAAGTATAAATTTATTACATATATATTATGTTAAACTATTAAAGCTTATAGTTATACAATTATTGTACTTAAATTAACTAATAATTAAAACTTTACTGCTAAAGCTATATATTATATTACGGTTAACTTATGTTTTATATTAATTAAATAGCGAACTGCTAAACTAAACTATTTATTACTACTATTAAATAACATATGTTTTAGCTGCTATATATTAAAACATTTCCTATTATTGTTAGCTAAAATAAACTGCTACTATACTTTTCATGTTTAGTTCATAAAGTAGGTAATTATAAAGTAAAAAAAACATTAGCAATAACTAAAACATAAGCATAATTAATCAGTTAAATCAAAAAATAAACAGAACAATCTACGCAAAAAAACCTTGTTTTTACTTAAGCAAGTATATAACGCACGCTAAAAATAGCTGCTTTATTAGCAGTACAAAATATAAGAAAATAGCCTAAGTTTAAGTAGTTCATTATATTATATACATACTTCTAAGTTTTTTGCTATAACTGCAATAAATAACAATATTTCATAACATATAACTAATATTAATTAGTATAAGTTTAGTTTTTTTAAGTTAGTAAATAAGTTATAAGTTATTATAAAAAACCTTATAATATTTAAGTTTTAATTTTAGATTTGTTTTCTTTTTAAATTTATTAGTTATTTTAGCTATTTATTAATTTAATTGTAGTAGCATATATGTTATAAAAGTAAAATATTTAGTAATTATTGTTAGCTATTTTTTTTAAGTAAAGAAATCATTTAGATTTTTATAAAATAATAAAATTAATTTTTTTTATAATAGAATTAATGTTTTTTATAGCAAGCAATACTTGTTTTATTTTCTATAATAACATATTATTTAATATATAATTAGTTTTATTTGTTTTTACATTATTAAAACGCATATTTAAATAAAGCTGCTTTATAGCATTTTAAAACAGTTTTGCAAAACACTTATAAAAGGGCCATTTTTTTCTAGTGTATTAAGTATATTTAATAGTTAGTTTAACGCTATAAACGTTTTTATTTAAAGCATCTTAAGTATAAGCTTTTTTTAGAATAAATAACTTTATTTGTTTTTAAGTGTTATAATTAGCGTTTGTTGTTTTAATGCTATTTTTAATTATAATATAGCTATTTTATAGATATTTGCTTTTATAAGCAATAGTAAACATAAATAAATCTTTTTTATTATGTATTTATAAAACTAGTTTTTAGTCCGTAAAAAGTAATAAAAATTCTAGTAGTATTAAAATTATAACGTTAAAAAATTAATTCTTTATTAATTTTACTTCATTAATAAGTATTATATAGTATAAATAATAAATCAAATAGCTAATACATACGAAATTCTTTAAATAAACAAGAAAATTTCTTGCTTTTGTAATAATAATTAGTATATATATATTATATTTAAAATTAATAATTTGCTAAACAAAAAATAACGCAGCTAAAAAATTTGCTATGTTTTTTTAAGCATTTAAAATACTGTTTAGGTAGTATTAAGCTTATAACTTAAATTAAAGCAGCAGCTAGATTTTAAGCTCTATGCGTAAACAATTTTCTGTTTCTGCAAAAATTAATGCATAAAAGTTTAACTAGTAGTTTATTAATTAATTTTTTTACAAAAGTAAAGCGTAATAGTTGTTTTCCTTTTTTTTAATAGCTTTAGGCTTTTAGTTAATATAAAGCTATTATAGCTAACTGTTTTTTTACTTTTAACTTTTTGTTGCTTAGTATTAACTCTGTAGTAAAATTATTAATAATATAATTAAATCTGGTTTTTTTTAAATATTTACTAACTTTTTAAATTTTAAGTTGTATTATACTTTAAAATTAATATTAAACAAAAGTTTTAAGTGCAATGCTAAACAGATTTATACTTTTTTTTTAACTCTACAGATTTTAACAATAAATATTTATATTATTATAGCTTTTCTTTTTACTTTAGCAATTTGTTTGTATAGAAAAAAAGTTTTAAGCACTAAAAATTAAAGATATATTTATAACTGTAAGCTTATTTAAAAAAAATCCAAAAAGTTAAATAAAACTAGTTATTATTTAGCAATAATGCTAATAAAGAAAAAAAAACAAGTTTTGTTGCAATTATGCTTTTTAAATAAAATGTGTAATTACGTAATAATTGCATATAGTATTACTTTTTATATGTGCTATTTTTACGTTTTAAATTAATCTTTTTGGTAAGCTTATTAAACTTAGTCCATTATTTTGCAAAGAAGGCATTTTAGAAGTAAAAAATAAAAAGCTTTAATAAAAAGCTTAATAATGTTATTAAAAGAAAATTAATTATTAGTACAGTAAACAATAGTAGCAAAACTAACTTTCCAGCTAATAATTATATACTAAAGATTAAGCTATACTAGTTATAATGCTTATAATAAAAAGTAATGCTTAAAAATAAATCTTATTAAAAATATAATATTTTTAGTTTTTAATTTTCGCTTTAATAACTTAAGTAGTACTACTACTTTTATTACTGCTAGCATTTATAAATACATAGCTATTATTTACTACATTAATAACCTAAGTAATACTAATATTTTTGTTGCTACTAAAAATCATAAGCGTTTTACGTTTTTTTTTTTTTTTTTTTTAGATATAAAATAATTATACCTTTTAGTTCTTAGCACTAATTTTATTATTACTACTAAAATAAAGTAGCATAAAATAAAATAGCATAGCTATAAATATTAATTTAATACTTTTATGTACTAAATAAACCATATAATACACATTTTAGTACAGTAAATTAATTAGTATTAAAAGAATAAAATAATTAAATAAAACATGCTTAATTAATGCTAAACTTTTATAATTTTTACTGTTTGTTCTTTTTATATGTTTTAAATCTATTGCTAAGTTTATAAAAAAACAAGTATACTTTTTGTTTAACTATATTATAATTAAGCTATGCTTAAATATATTATATAATTACTTTACTTATTACAATTTATTTTATTACTTATTTATATATTTTATATAGCTATATATAAAAAAGTTAATTAAGCATATATATTAAAAGAAGCGTAAGCTTTTTATAAATTTTAAAGTGCGCTGTAAGCTAGCTACTTTAAGACTTAAAAAATGCCTTAAATCAAAAAAAAAGTAACATTAAAAAACATATAACAACTTTCCTTTTTTTTTTTTGTTTTATAAGCACTATTTGTTCATTTAGCTAATTAGTACGCTATTAATGCTATAACTAGCCATTAACAGGTTTAAAAAAACAGTAAGTAAGCTAAAAAACATACTAACTATTACAAAAAACCTACCTTTTTCGTAAAAAGTAAAAAAGTAAAATAGCAAAAAGAAAACATAAATGCACATACGGCATAAAAGCAGCCCTTATATAAAGGTTGCTAAAGCAGCGCTAGCTTAGTTAATAAACTAAACATATTAAACAGTTAAGCTAAGCATTTCTAGTAGTTAACATATTATTAATTAATTAATTAATTAATTAATTTATTTTAATATTAAGTATAAAGCTTTAGCTATTTTATATACTTTTTAAAAGGTTTTAAATATAGCAAACTTTATTTATAATATAATAAAATATGTTAGTATAAAGGGTTCGGTTAATTAATCAACTAATTAATCAAGTAATTAATTAGTTTAACTAATATATATAATATATTACTACTAAATATAATGCTATTTTATGCTTTTAAAAGCTTTATTATTTTAATGCTTATAGTTACTATAACTTAATTTTTTAGGCTAAAAACTATTAGTTTTTTGTTTAGTATATAAATTATCTAGCAAATAGTTAATATATTATAAGATTTTAATTATTTTATATCTTTTTTTCTTTTATATTAATAAATCTATTCTTTAATTCGGTTTTTATGTTTATATTATTTAACTTATTTATTAATGCTTAATAATTAACAAAAAAGCAAATATTTAGAAAAACATTTAGCTTTATACTGCTAAGCAACTGTATGCTATTTAAATTAGTAAACCTTAACAATTAAACATATATAAATAAAAATCTTTTGCTGCTTTTTTTTTTATTGTTAGTTTTTTTGCTACTATTTGCTATTTTGTTTAAATATAAAGCAACTTTAAAGAACGTTTTTTTTTAGGCTTTATATTTAGTTATAGTTAAGCTAGTTATATAAGCTATGCTTGTTTAACTAAAAATAACAAGCAATTTAATAACTTTTAGTACTTTTACTTTTTATTTCTTAAAACTAAAAAACAGTAATATAATACTACTTTTTAAAGCTAAATAATATATTGTTTTGTTATTTACTTTTTTAACAAAAATACAAGCAAGCAGTTCTATGTAAAAATAAATACTTAGCACTAAGCAAATATATATTGCTATAAAAAACAAAATAAACCTTTTTACTAAAAATTTACTTTTGTTTATTATATTTAAACTAAAATAAATGTTAGTTATTATAATAATTAGCATTTTTTTATTAAATAAATTATAAGCTAAAATAGCTAAGTTAAATCTTATGTTTTTATAAAAACTTTTTTTTTTTTTTTTATTACCTGCATTTATTTGTATATATAAGTGTTTTTAAACCTTAGTAAAGTATTTTATTGTTAGTATACTTAGCTTGTGTTTTAATAAAAAAATAAATAAAAATAAAGCATAGTTATTATACTATAAAAACAACTATGCTGCTTTAAAGTTAATAATATACTGCAGTTTATTATTATGTATAATAAGTTAAAATCTATTAATAGGCCTAAAATAAAGCAATAAAAAGTTATTTATTGCTTAAGCATTTAGTATATTTTAGTTTTTTTTAGTTTAAGTTTTAAAGCAGAATTAATCTAAAAAACTACGCAATTATATATTGCTTTATGCTTTTATTTGCTGTTTTAAGCAAACTAATTTTGCAACGTTTTTTATTAGTGCTAAGCCTTTAGCTTTTTTAATAGCGTAAGCAATTTAAGCAGTTATTGCTTTTTTATTATTATTGCTTATAATTTTAATAGCTTTATAAGTAGTATAACTTTTATATTTGTTATTTATATTTTATGTATATTAATTGCTAAAATTATAATTATTGCTTTTTAAGTTTTATTATTAGCATTTTTTTCATTTTTTATGCATTAAGTGCTTACTTAAAGTATAGCTATATATTGCTTATATAAAAGCTATTAAATTTGTTAAACCTTTAGCTAATAATATGCTACTTATTAAAAAAAACTAAGCAAAGTTGCTAGCTATAAAAATATATAAAAAGCTACTAAATTGTTTTTTGTTTTTTATATTATGGTTTTTACGCACAGCTTTTTTAACTTAAAATAAAAGTTTAGCTAAAACTATACTAATCTTATTAATAATAAAAACAAGCTTATTTTGCTATAATTATATAGTACTTTTATTTTTTAATATTAAACTTCGAAAAGTTTGTTTATTGCGCACCTTAAACTTTATTGCTAAATATATTATAATACTATTAATACTTGCTGCTGCGTTTCTAGTAAAAGCAATAATTAATATTTTATTTTTTTTTTTTAACTAAAAAAACACCTTATATATAGCTTAAATAACAACAGATTTTTTAGTGCTGCTTTATTTTTTTAAAAAACCAATAGTAATAAGTAGTTTTAGTACATTTTTTCATACTATGTTAGCATTAAGGTTAAGCTTTTAGCACACAAGTAAAACTGCCTTACTTTGTTTTACATTTAAACTTTTTTTTGTATATATTATATAGCTAATAATGCAGTATTTCATTAAAGGAAAATATCTAACAAAAGTAATATTGCTTTTAAAATTATTTAATGCTAATATTTAAAAATACTATTAGTTCTAGTTAAACTTAAAACTTAATATTATAAACTTACTTCTTTTAACTAAGTTTTTATAGTTATATATGCAATTTAGCTTTTTTAAAACAATATACTTATTTTTTTCTTTAATGTAGTTTTTTAAAATTGCTAATTTAAGTTGCACTAGTTGCATTAATATAACGCTAATTTATTTAGCTAGTATAACATTATTACTATTTTTACTATTTTTTATCCGGTTAAAAATATTTGTTTAATTTTTAGTAAATATATTAAAACGTGCATTTTTAACGTTTTTAACGTTTGCTTGCTAAATAAATTATTTAAGGTTATTTAATATACTAAGTAGCCTATTTATTTTTTTAAGTAATTATTTAAACCGGTTAAAATTATAGCGTAAAAAATACAGAGATTTTTCTAGCTAGTTTTCTTTTATGTTTATTAGTTGCTAATTGTTATTAAATAATAAATTATTGTTATTTATTAAATTAGCTTATTAATCTTTTTATGCTTTAGCGTTTTTTACTGCTTTTTCTTTTAACTTTTTTAGCTAATTTAAATTTTTGACTTTAAATAAAAGCCTGTTATTTAACTAAACACAATAATAATTCTAGAGTTCAAAAGCAAGCATTTTAATTAAAGTATTAAAACAATGCTATAAAACAAATAATAAAAGCTTTAATATAGCGCTTTAATTTAAATCGTTTGTATTTATACTATTAATAGGTTATTTATTAAGAACTAAAATCTGCTTTTTATTAACAAGCTTTTAAACTATTTTTCTAAAAAAAAAAGTATTCTTATTTATCAGAAAATAATGTAGTAATAATTCCTTTTTTAGTTTTTTTATAAAATAAAAGCTGCTTGCATAATTATATAAACATATATCTTAAAGCATTGTTTCTTTATATATATAAACTTATATATAAAAAAAAACTTAACTTTTTTTACTTAATAAGTTTAATAGTAGCTAAATAGCGTTAAAACTAAAGCAGTTAATTATGCATTATAAGAAAACCTTTAATGTATAAGTATAAAAGTAATCAAAGTTAATTATAGCTTAATTTTCTATAAATAAATAATAGTTTAGCATTTTAAGCAAATTAGCACAAACTTTAATAGCTAAAAGCTTTTAAGCAATTGTTAGCTTATTAAAAAGCAAAGCTACAAACCTACAAAAAACTATATTAGCTTTATTATTTATTATAAAAAATAGCACAATAAAATTGCTTTTTATTTCTTTTATGTTTTCTTTATAAAGTTGTTTTTGTTAATATTACGCTATTTAATTTAGAATTTTCTTTGTAAATACTATAAGTTTATAATGTTTAATTAACGCTTTTGTTATATAATTTAGCACATAGTATATAATAAAAAAAATTCGAAGGTATTTTTATAAAAATATAAAGTTATAGTTACATCGAAATATTAATGCTATAATTAAATTAGTTTTGCTAATACGCAAATAGTTCTTTTTAATTTTAATAAAGCTATTTTTAGTTATATGTGTTGCTTTTATTAACGTTTAAAGATAGCTAAATTAACAAGCTGTTTTTTTATGTGGTTTTTTTTAATAAGTGTTTATATAAGCGTAGCAATTGTTGCAAGCATTTAAAAAAGCATGCTGCTGTTTTATATATAACATTAATAATGTTTTGTTAAATTAAAAATGCTTTAGTATATTTAAAACGTTAATACAAATAGTAGTATAGCTAACATTATTAACTAAATTGTTATTTAAACACTACTTTTTTTATTAATATTTTAAATTTTAATTACTTAGTAAGCATAGCACACTTCGTTAAAAAAAGAATTTATATAGCTAATAATGCGCTTTTTTAAGCCTAAGATCTTATTAGTAGCTAAGTTATTAGTTAGTTTATGTATTATAGTATTGCTAGCTAGCTATAATATTTTATGCAAATAAAAGCTTTTTTAACTATTGCTTTTTATTATATTATAATATATAGCAACTTTACTAAATGCTTTAGCTTTTACTACGTTTTTAACAAACGTGTTTATATATATTTAAAACATCTAAATAATAGCTATAAAATCTTAATATATAGTTTTAGCAAATTTAAGGCTTTATTAATTATTATTAAGGCTTACTTAGTACTTATTTAATGCTTTAGCTTATACTAGGTTTTTAAAAAGCGTTATTTTAAAAATTATAAAGCTGCTTTAATTCTTAGAATTAATAATAAACTAAATTATAAGTAAGCTATGCATAATAATTAGCAACTATAATTAACCTTTAAAAATATTTTTCTGTTTGTAAAAATAAAGCTATTTATACTTAATTAATTAGACATTTCTTAGTATAGTTTTAATATATAAATTGCTATAATATTTATAACAGCAAATAAAGCGCTTTTTAGCATTTAAATCTGCTAGGCTTAAAAAGCAGCATGCTTTTTAAACTGCAGCTTATACATTTTATTTAACTAAAGCTTTTAAAATAAAAGTGCTATTATTTTAAATCTTATTATTTATAAGTAGAAATAAAAAAAAAAGATCTGCTATATAATAACTTTTGTGTTACAAAAAATAACACTAAACTTAAACGTTTTAACTAATGCTAGTATTGCAAGCATAAACGTTATTTTTAATAGCAAAAGCGTTTTTGTGCTTTTTTTTCTTATATAAAAAAAAATACAAAAATGCCTTTAAGTAAAAATCTTTATTAAAGCAGTTAATAAAGCTAATGCACTACTATATTTTAAAATACTTTATACTATTAACTTTAGCAAAATTAACAGTTTTTGCTATAAAATAAGTAATATTAATACTACTTTTAAATAAAGTAGCGCTACAAAAACCTATACTTAATATAGTTTTTTTAATTTTTAAAATAGCATTTTTATTAATACTAGTTCTTTAGATATTTTTATTTTTATTAAATACTATAAATATATTAAACTTTATTAAATTATTCTGTTTTATTAAGTTAAGCTACTATTGCTGCTTAGTGCTAAAAATATGTTAAAAGCTTTATAGTTGCTTAATTAGTATACTAGAAATAAAGTTTTAGTTAGTTATATAGTTTGCTTAAGTAATGTTAGGATTTTTTTTAGCAAAAATACATATTTTATTTATTAATAATAGTAGTATATTGTTAACTAAAAAACTAGCTAATGCTGCATTATTAATAAAAATATCCGCATATAATAAATTATTAACTTTTAACTAAGCTAAAGCATTTATAACTTATTAATAACGTATATATAGTAAATCTTTAGCATTTTGTAGTTTAAGCTTTATAGTATTTATTTAAAAAACTTAAATAATATTACGCAAACTAAAAACTGCGTAAAGCAAAGCAGTAGTAATATATAAAACATTTTGTTTTTAAACTGTAATTTGTTTTTTTAATTAGTAATAAGCATTCGCTAGTTGTTCTTAATTTTTAGCATAAAACTTAATAATATATTCGTACGAAATATGCAAAGAAATTAATTGTTTTTTTATAAAACTAAAACAATATAGCTCTTTAAAATATTAATAAGAATAGCTTGTATTAAAATAATTAGCTATAGTACACTTTAGTATTTGCTTAGCATTAATAAATCTAATGTAAAATAAGCATATTTATATAAACTGCTTTTTGGTTTTTATAGTACGTAAAAAATATAAGCAGCATTAAATAACCTTTGCAAAATTCTTGTTTTAGTTTAAATTAGTATTACTAACCTAGTTAATTTAGTGCATTAAATCATTATATAAATATTGTTAGCAAACAACGCAAAAATTAAAAAAAAAATAAGTATTACTTATAGTATTTTATGTGCGTTAAATAATCTTTGCTTAATAGTTAAATTAAACTGGTTTATACTAATTAAAACTAGTACTAAGTAGTTTGCGATATTTGTATTTTTTTTTTATAGCGTTTATATATTAAAACAAAACTTTAGTTCTTTTATAAGCAACTTTAATAAAAAGTTGTGCTATAAAATAGTTATTACATAAAACTTTATAAAAGAATTATTTTAAGACTAAACATACTAGGTTTTAATACTGTTTTACTTAGCATAATAATTGCTAATGATTTAGAGTTCCTTTAATTAATATTGTTTTTTAGAGCAAAATAAGATATTATATAATAATAAAAAGGCAAGTTTAATAATAAAAAAGTCAAAGTTATATTAAACGTTATTAATAAATTAAACAAAAAAAAACTTTTAGCTGTAAAAAATAAAAATAGCACAAAATGCATTTATTTTTATAGTTTAAAACTTGCAAACAAAACAGATTTGTTTAATTAATTCTAAAAAATTAAACGACTAATAAGCTACGCTATAAGATTAAAAGTATTTAAAGTTTGCTTTTTTACATTAATAATTTATGTATTAGCAAATTTAGAGGCATTAAAGACTTACATTTTAGGTAAACTGTTATAAAGGTGTTTATAGATTATTATGTTGCAATAAGTTATTAAACTAAAAAAAGTCCAAAGTTTAAACAACAAAAATATTGCAACTAGTTTTTTAGCAAAGCATTATACTAGTTATATAAATAGTAGTTAAATTAATATTATATAATAAAAAAAAAAAACAGTTGTATATTAATTACTTTTATTAAAAATTAAGTATAATATAAACTATTTTTATATAATATTTTTATAGTTTTTGTTACTTATAAAAAATACGCTAAGTTTAATAATACTAATACTTTGATTTAAAATAGCTATAATATAACACTAAACTAGGTTTAAAAATGCAATAGCTATTTAAATTATGTTTAAATAGTTAAGCTATAAAATTTTAGTATTTAAGCAATAAACCCGAAAGTAAGCAACGTTTAGATTTAAACAGAAAAGCATCTGTTAGCATAGTTTTGGATTTTTTTAAAAAACCTAGTTTAATTTATAGCTTTATATGCCTTTATATCCAAAATAATTCATTAGCTGTTTATTGCTTTATAAAACCCTTTGTATTATATAGTAATACAAAGCACAAATGCATAAAAATAAACAAGTCTTAATAAAACTATACTTTGACTTCTTTTAAACATAAAGCAATACTTATGTTTTTTTAACTTTACTATTAAAGTATTCAATATAAAATATATAACTACTTAATAATATTTAAACAATAATAATTATTTACTTAAACTTTTTAAAATACTAGCTAAATAAAATTATTTATATTAATATAGTTAATTATATAACTAATTAATTATTGCTTAATTAAGTATAACATTTTATATGATTTTATTGCTAATAATATATAAACAAAATAACCTTTAAAGCTATTTAATTAAACTTTATACTTTCTTTATGTTTTAATTGTTATTATAGCTTTTAAAAGCTTAACTTTAATTATAAAAAAAGCTCGGAAAGTAAAACTATTTATAACCTTTAATGCAGATTTTTTAACTTAAATACTAGGATTAATCTAGTTTTAACTTATTGTTTTTTTAAACCTGGAATTTACTAAATATATTTCTAGTATTATAATAATATATGCTAATATTAATCTTATGCTTAAAATCCCTAAAGATAACATAGTTAATAAATTACATTTAATATAGCGCAGTTTTATAGCTTTTAGATCTTTTGAATTAAAAAAATAAAAAACAATAAAAAAGTGCTAATTTATTTTTAAACAATAAGTAAGTAATAGAAAATTTAACGCTTTTTGTTTTATTATTACAATAGAACTACAAAATAGCATGCATTGCTAAGTATAGAACTACAAAATAGCACGTACTACTAAATAAAATAGAGCTATAAAATAGCATATGCTACTAAGTATAAAATCATAATATAGCACATGTTAATAATGCTTAACGTTTATAATTAGATCTTCTAAAAAAAAAAGAAAAAAATTAATGTTTTTTGTTTTATTGTTTTAATATACCTATATATTATTAGTGCTTAGTTTAATGTTTAAAAGTTAATTTTTTAATAAAATAATACTATAAAATAGCACGCGCTATTTATGCATTATGTTTGCAGTTAAATCTTAATTATATATTATATAATATTAAATCTATAAGTTTTAGTAAAAAAAAAGTTCTAAAGTTTATAAACTTATAAAAGCTATTATAACATATTTTTATATAGTAATAAATTTTACTGATAGTTTAATTTGCTTACTTTATATAAGCTTTTTAAATAGTAGTAGCATAAGCATTATTGCTTTGTTTTATTTTTTTCTATTTTTTTTTTGTTTACTTTTATTAGTTTTGTTTTAAGTTATAGTTTTTACCTTTTAAGTTAGTTACTTTTTATACAATTATATTATAATATTTATAAGTATTTATTGCTTAACTATACTTTTAGAAATAGCTTAACACTATATAACTAATTTTATAGATTTATGTAAAATGTTTTTAAAATAATTAATTAAGCTAATAACTAATGAACTAAACTATTATAAAGCTTTATTAATATATGCAGCAATTTTAACACTTAATAATAAATTAAACTTAGTTAAAAATGTTTATTTAATTTAAAACTAGAACATTGTAAGTAGCTTAATAATAGCTAATGCTTTAGCCTTATAAAAAGTAAAATATTATGCATAATTAGCACTTTTATTATAGTTTATACTTTAATTCTTTTTTAGCTGCTTAAAAATCTAAAAAAGTGGTTTAATGTTCTTTTATTAAAGTTTATAAAATATTATATTAAAGTTATAGCTTTTAAATCTTCTTAAAATTTATAAAACTAGTTTTATTAGTTTATCTGCTAAACTTTTAGCTTTATACTTAGTATATTATGCTTAGCAGTTTTAAAGTATAATTTTTAGTATGTTTTTATTTCTTTAATAAGTATTATATGCATATATATATATATATATATTTATATTAAATAGCTTTTTTAAAAATAATTATATTATATAATAGTTTTTTTATTGCTTTTTTTATACTTTTTATTATAGCTTTTATTTTTTTTTATCGAATATTTTAAACTTTATTATAGATTTAAAAGCACAAATTTAACGTAATTAATCTTTTTTTTTTATAAGTTGCAACTATGTTTTATTATTTTCTTTATTTTTTATAATAGTAAGCCGGTTTAATAATATAACTTATAATATATAGAACTATTTAAACATAAAGTATAATATAAAACTTAAGTTTGCTAGCTATTTAAAAACAATTGTTAGTTAATATAATGCTTTAGCATATAATACTATTTTTGTTTAGTTAAGCATATATTAACGTAAAATAACTATAGCAAGCAGCTTAATATATTATAATGTGTTTTTTTTTGCTTGTATTAACTTTTATTTTAAATAAATTACTTTAAAACTAATAAAAACACTATATTAATAAGTAGTATTTTAAATTATTTAAAAATCTTTATAAAACTTAGTATATTTATTTCTAGTATTAAACAAAACAATTTAAATTAGCATTAGCTTTTTGTAGCAACTATAACTAGTGTTATAAATTATATATATATTTAACTTACTTAAGAATAAAAACAAAAAGCATTAATTTTTTTTTTTATTTGTTTTTTATAGTATAATTTAAAAACTAAAAGTTTAGTTTTTGCTTTTATAGTTATTATTATTTTAACTAAAGTTAACAAAAAACAATAAGTATTAACGTTAGCTTTAATTTATATGTTTGGCTTAGTATAGCATATTGCTAAAAAAGTACTTAATAATGCAATTTGCTATTAATATATTAATATAATAAATATTATTAATTTTACTAATTGCAACAAAAAAAACTTAAATATTAAAAATATAAACTTAATAACTTTTATTACTAGTAGAAATAAAAAGAACTTTATATTTTGCATTATAGCTAATATAATTAAGTCTGTTAGTATTAAGAAGCTAAGTTTGCTGTTTATAGCTAGTTTATTATTATTATGTTGTTAAAAGCATATTTAAAAACAATTAGCATTTATTATAGCATTAAAGCATATTAGTATAACTATAACTATTATTAAAGAAAATATAGCTAATTTAGAAACTAAAACCTTGCTTTGCATCTTTTAAATTGCAAAATTTATTAATAAAAGCTTATTTACTATTTAGTTGCTTATTATACTAATACTTTTTAAGCACTTTATTTTTAAAAACAGAAATATAATTAATGCTAAAACTAAAAGTGTTTTTTGTATACTTTTTAGTTAAAGCTTTACTAAAACAACAATATTAACAATAAATGTTTTAAATATAACGCTATTTTTTAATATTACTAATATAAATATTTTAGCATTTTTAACTTGGTTTACTAATTCAAAAACAATTAATAAAAATAATATTAACTTTAATTTAGCTCTAAATAAAAATAATAATAATAGAGCTATTACTTTTATGCATAATTTTTATAAAAGGGCTTATATAACTAATAAAAGTACAGAAAATAATATATTGCTTATAATTATGCGTTGCTTAGAACGTAGTATTCTAAAAGCCTATAAAAAGAAAGCAATAGTTAAAAAGAAAAAATAATAGATTTTTTTGTTATATTTTGGCATAAATTAATAAATGTTTTTTTTTTTAGGCTATAAGTTCTATTTTTTGCTTGTTAAGTTATATTAAAAAAAATTATAAAATCTTGTTATATATTATTATTATAGCTATACTACTACTTACTTTATATAATATAATACTACTATTTATTTTTAATTTTGTTTTTGCTTATATTTACTTATATTTAGCTGCATTTGTACTAATATATTTAACTTTTTATATAAGTCTTAAAACTATTCTTAAAATATATTTTATTATATATTTATTAGGTTAATAAAGCTAAACTATTATAATATATATCTTAAGTTATATAAAGCTTTAAAATAAATTAAAAAAAAAAAAATATTTATTTTTTTTGATTTATTATTACACTATTAAAAATATGTTAAATATAAACAATGCTATTAAACTAATGTTTTAAAATGTTAATTTTATTAAGCTTTTTAATAACTTTTTTTTTATTTTTTTTTTAGTTCTATATATATATTTTTGTTACTACTAATACTATATTTTGCATTATATAATCCTTTAAGTTGTTTAAAAACATTAAAAAAATATATAGCTAATAAAACTTATTTTTAGCTTTTTTTTTTATTGCTTGCTACTATACTTTAGTGCTTTATTATGTTATATAAAATAATAGTTTAAAAATTAGTTTTTATACTTAAGTATAACTATATACTTACTTATAATAGTAATTTTTAAGCAAGCAGCTATATATTTTGCTATAAATTTTACTAAAGGTTAAAAAAATAATATATAATAAAATTAATAAATAAAAAAAATAATAAATATATTTTGATTTATTTTACTTAATTAAAACCTGTATTTTTAAAACAATTATTGTTATGTTAGATATAATATATACTGTTGTTATTAATTTTGCAACAATAGCGTTGTTTTATAATAATTACTTATATTAATAGGACTTATTATAGAACTACTAAATATAGCAAAGCATATTAACTATATTTTTAGTTTATTTATTATTTACTTATAGCTAATTTTTTTACGTAAGCTCGAACAGCTATATTAGTTGTTTTTATTTAGCTAAGTTGCTTACTTTTGTATACTTAGATATATTTTTATTTTTGCTTTTTTTTTTTTTTAGCTGTTATGCATACATTTTACTTACTTTTTAGTACTTCTGTTTTATTTGCTTAAACAAAAAACTACAATAGTTTTATTTTAATTTTTATGTTTATATATAATTTTTAAAGAGCTATATATTAGTAATAAGGTTTAGCTTTTTTTATAGTAGTAATTATGTTAGCTATTATATTTATATAACCTGCTGCTATTTTAAGATTGCGCAAAAATAATTAGCTATATATAAAAGATTTGCGCTATTAATTATTAGCATATAAAGCTTGTAGCACTTAAGCTATAGCTTTTTTTGCTTTTTTTAAATACTACTATAATGTATGCTTTACTACAAAAATTATACGTTAAAATACCTTTTTTTTTGAAGCTTTAAAACTATAAGCTAAGCAATAGTTTTACTTTTGCGCTTTTTTGCTTAACTTTTAAACATAATAATTATAAACGCGTTTATTATTAAAAAGCATGTTATTTTAAGTAAACCTATTAATAATAAACTTAAGTTAAAGCTTTTTTATGTTATAAGCTAGCTTAATTTATTTAGTATGCTATTAAAAATGTTTATTTTTAAAGTAAAGTTAAGTTACAAAAAAATAGCTACTAAGTTATAGTTATAAATAAAAGCTTAATATTATTAATTTTTAAGTTTTTTTAAGAAGTATTAAAAAAAAACTTATTTTTATATAGTAAATATTAAATTATTTTTTTATAATTAAGCTTTTTTTATTTTGCTGCAATTTTAGTTCTTAATAAAATAACTTTTTTTAAAGTGCTTTGTTTTTAAAGCATAGTAATGCTTTTTTTCCTAAGTTTACTAAGTGCTTTAGTATATAAAGCATAGTTTGCAGTTATTAAAGATATTTTAGTTTGTAAAGTTAATTGCTTTTGCTTTTTTTTTTTTTTTTTCTTTTTTTAAGCGTTTTATTATTTAAGTTTTTGTTCTTTGGAATTACTAAAAAAGCATTTTTGCTTTTTTTGCTAGCTTTTTTATTTTTACTTGCTTTTTTTTTTTTTTTTTTTTTTTTCTTTTTGTTAATCGCTTTTATTGTTGTTTTTAATACTAGTTTAATAGTTATGTCTATTAATTTGTTTTGTTTGTTTTTTATTTAGTTGTTTAATAAAAGACTTTTAAGCTTAGCTACTTAATTTTAAATAAAAACAATAGTTAAAAACCTGTTATTACTATTAAATAAACAGATTACTTTAAGCGTGTAAAACTTATTAAAAAATCTAAACTTTAAAATGCTTTTAGCAAAAAACTTTTAAGCTTAGCTATTTAATTTTAAACGAAAACAATAGCTAAAAACTTGCTATTATTATTAAATAAATTGCTTTAAGTATGTAAAATTTACTAAACAATTTAAACTTTGAGTTGTTTGTATAAGTAGAAGTTTATAATTTGTTTAAAAAAAATTACGCTAAATATAAAAAGCAAATAAAACGTAAAGTTTAATTAAGTTTATAAGTTTTTTTAAACAAAAATAATAGCTAAAAACTTGCTATTATTATTAAACAGATTACTTTAAGCATATAAAACTTATTAAATAATTTAAACTTTAAGTTGCTTATATAAGCAAAAGCTTATAATTTGTTTAAAAAAAATTGCGCTAAATATAAAAAGCAAGTAAAATATAAAGTTTAATTAAGTTTATAAGTTTTTTTTATTAAAGCTATAATTATTTATAAAACTAAAAAAAGGATTTATGCTAGTTTTAAACTTTTTTTTTATAAATGTTAAGTTAATAGCAGGTTTAATAGCTTAAAAATAATATTATATACTATAAGTAATGTTTGTTTAAGCTTTATAATTAAATATTTTGTTAAAAAATAATATAGCTAAAATGTTTATATTATTACTAAAAATAAAAGCATTTATAGCTTAAAAAGCTATTATAATAATAAAAGTATTAATAATTATTTTTATAAAAATGTAGCTAAAAGTAGTAATATTTTTGTTATTTTTTTAAAACGTTAGCGTTATAGCTATAACTTTAGCTTTTTTTATAACGAAACGCTTACTAAAAGTTTTAGCGTTATTATTTAAGCTATTATTTTTATTATTATTAAAAAAGTTTAATAAAATAAAAGCAGCTAATGCAGTATATTTGTAGCTTTATGCTTTAGTATTAAGTGTTTAATTATGTTAGCTATTATTATATTTATATAACTTGCTGCTATTTTAAAATTGTGCAAAAATAATTAGCTATATATAAACGTTATTATAATGCATATTGCTTTATGAAAATTATGCGTTAAAATATTTCTTTTTTTAAAGCTTTAAAACTATAAGCTAAGCAATAGCTTTGCTTTTGCGCTTATTTGCTTAACTTTTAAATATAATATAAACGTATTTATTATTAAAAAGCGCGTTATTTTAAGTAAACTTATTAATAACGAACTTAAGCTAAAGCTTTTTTATGTTATAAGCTAGCTTAACTTATTTAATATATGTATTGCTGTTTTAGCTACTAAAATACTTAATTATGTATTATTATAAACCTTAAAAAATTAGAAGTATAAATGTTTTTTAAAAAAAGATAAAAAGGAAAAAAAACGTATAATAGCTAATAAAAGAAAGCAAAAAAAAAAAGCTAAAGCTTGTATAGCTTTTATACTAGAAACAGAAATAAAAACGTTAATATTTTTTATGCTAAAGCAAAAAAAGCGCAAATAATTAAGCAAAACAAAAAAGCTTGCTTATTAGTTTATATAATAAGCAAGCTTTAATAAAAACAAGCTAGCTAATGTTTTTTTGCTGCTTATAAGTATTATATAAAAAACTTAGCTACAAAAGAATTAATTTAATAAGCAATAATAAAGATTAAAACTTTTATTTAAAACATAAAAACTTAAAAAGCTAAAAATTAACTTAAGAGCAAACTTATAAGCAATAAGAAAAATATAGCTAAAAAAAATTTAACGCTAGAACTAGACTTTTAGCTAAAAAAGTAGTTAAAAAAGAAAAAACCTAGAATTATGCTTAAAAAAAAATAAATAAGCACGTAAATCTAAACTAAAATAAGCAGTAGTTACTTAGCTATAGCTAAGCAAAAGCTTAGCAAAAATAAGGCCTTTAGAAAATATAGTAAGCTATTAAAGCATAAAGTAGCTATAGTAATATAAATATATACTAAAAAAATAAGTTTAAAAGCGTTTTTATATAAAAAAAAGGTTTTAAGCTTTTTTATGCTTTTTTGTAAATATATAAAAAGAAAGAAAACTTTTTAATACGTAATTCTATATTATAACTTACTGCAGAAAAAAAAAAAGCAGCTATAAAAAAGTTTTGTAGCTAAACTACTATAAACTAAAAAAAACTTAAAGGTAACTAACGTAATAAAAAAGCAACTAAATAAATTATAAGAGGTATTGTAGTGTTATTAATTTTTTTTTCTTAAAAATAACAATAATAAAAACATATAAAAAAAACAACGTTATAGTAAAAAACTTTTTTTAGAAAAAAAAAGAAAGGCTTTATAAAAAGAACAAAAATACAAATAAAATATATAAAGCTTTTAAAAAAAGAACAAAAACTAATAAAATATATAAAGCATTTTAAAGTAAAGCAAAAACTAATAAAGTGCATAAAGCTTTAAAAAAAGAACAAAAATAGATAAAAAAGCATAAGCGTTTAAAAGTATATAGTTTACTAAGAAAAAAAAACTTTATAAGTTTTTAAGTATATAGTAAGCTTTTATAAAAAATATAATTGCTGTTAGAAAAAATAAATAGCAAATTATAAGCATAACGCTATAGCTTTAACTTTAATAATATAAGAATTATTTTAAGTTTTAAAAAAGCTATAGTTATAAAAGTTCTAACTTAAAGCTATTAAAAAAAAAACAAAACATAAAGTAATAATAAAACAAATATATAGCATTATTAACTATAAAATAGTATAAAAAAGGCTACTTAGCAGTAAAGCTTTATAGTTATATATTTGCTTTAGCAAATAGTTATAATATATAATAGCTAATATAGTTTTTTATAAAATTTAAAACGCTAAATTAACTTTTTAGTTATATAGTATTTTAGTATATATAAGTTTTTAGTAAAAATAAATAGTAAAAGTAAGCATTATATTATAAAAAAAGCTAACTTTATAGTTTTTTGCTTTAGTAAAGAATAAAATAAACGTAATATAGTATAAAAAATTAGTTTATTTTTTTTGCTGCTTAGTATTACTAATATATATGCTTTAAAAACTTTTAAGTTTTATAAACTTGTAAACAAAAATAAATATAGTTCGAAAGCTTGCTTAACTTTGTTGCTTTTTTTTACTTTTTTTATATATTTTTTTGCGCAAGGATTAAAGTAAATAATAAATTAAACTAATAAAACAAAATACAATTAATAGCTTTAGTTGCTTTAGCTTAATAAAAAAAGCCTAGTTAGCTATATTTTTTAATAGTATACAATATATAAAAAAAAATTACTTTGTTTAGCTATTAATTATAAAAAGTAAAACAAATTTAGCTAGCTAAAAATATAATAGCAGCTAAATATATAATAGCAGTTAAATATTAAAAAATAACTAAATAGCAATTGTAAAACAAAGTAAGCTTACTAAGCAAGTAATAAAACATTTAAGTTGCTTAATTAAAATATATAATAATGTTTTAAAAGTTATAATATATAAAAAATTAAATACTAATAAATTTAAAATAGCTTAGCTAGTAAATATTCAAAAAAAGCAGTAAGTTATTAATGCAGCAAGCAAAAAAAATAATAATTATATAAAAAAGCACTGCTAGTAGTATATTGTTAAAGTTTTTATTTATTTAAGCTATAAAGTTTTAAAAATATTAATTAGTAATAAATTAAGTAAAGCTAAAGCAAGCATAAAGCGCGCTTTTTATAAAAATTAGCTTTAGTTTTTGTTTTTAGTTTATATAAGCTATAAAAAATTTAGCAAAAAGTTATAAAATATTAATGCTATACTATTAAACTTTAAAAGCTAAGCAATACATAATAGTTTAAGTAGCTTTATATATATAAGCTATATTAAGTATACTATTAATATTATGTTATAAAATATAGCTAGTAAAAAGGTTATATTTTTAAAACATAAAAGCTAAGCTAAAAAAGCTTGCTTAGATTTTAAAGCTATAAAAAATAGCAGCTAGTTTTTAATACTTAAATATATTAAAAATATAAGCTTATATTTTTACTTTTAGTTTAGCTAGCTTTATTAGCATACTATAAGCATTATAGCTTTTTAAATATAGTTGCTATTTTAGTTGCTAATAAACAAAAGCGCTTTTGCTTTAAATATATAAGCTTAAAAATATTTATTATATATAAATGCTAGTAATACTTTTTAGCAAAAGTTAAAAAATGCTATTTTTACGAATTGCGTAGTATAAAAAAGTTATTTAAAAAAATGTATAAGTAGCAAAATATAATATTAAGAAGTACTTAAAAAAAAAAAAGTATATAAGTGCATGCTTAAGTAAAAAAAAAAAAAGAAAGAAAATTTAGTGTTTAGGTACATAAATATAAAAGTATAAATATACGCAAGTAAAAAAAAAAGCAAAACTAGCAATAAAGCTATAAAAGCAATTAAAATTATATAATAATATATTTTTGTTTTAGTATTTGCTAACAAGTTTAATTAGCATAAAATAAGTGTTTTAACATAATAAAACAAAGTACTTAGTAAAAAGAACTAGTTTAGTAAAAAGAAAGAAATTTAAAGTATAGCATACTTGCTTAAAGAAAAAAAATAGTTTTGTAATATAAAATTAGCAGTAAAAAGGTATACTAAAGTTACGTATTTATTTAGCTTGTTTTATAGCTATATATTTTATTGCACTAGTAAATAAAAAAACAGCAAAAATATTAGAAAAAATAGTTAAATAAAGGCAATAAATATTATTAAAACATTGTTGCAAAAAATCAGGAAATATAGTATTAAATAGTATATAATAAGTAATATAATACAAAATCTAGTAAAAAAAAATAAATAAAGCAGAAAAATAAAACCTTATTAAATAAATAAATATTTGTATATATGCATATATATATATATATATATATATATATATATATATATGTTTTTATATATATATATATATATATAAAGATGTATATTTATATATAAAAATATATATAAGGAATATATATAAGGAAAAAATAAATAAAAAGATGCATAAATTAGTATTAAAGAAGTTTTTGCTAATATTTTTAGTATAAGCAAGTGCAAAAAAGGCTAGAATTTAGTTCTTTTAACTAGCTTTATTTTGCGTTATAATATTTTATTATTTAAAGGAAAAACATATTAGCACTAAATTTAGCCCTTTTTAAAACAAGTGCTTCTAAAATAAATAAATAGCAAAAAATAAGCATTATTTAAAAAAAAAAAATAGCTATAGCTAAAAGAATATTTACTAAAGTTATTATTATTATAGCTAGCTTTTTAGCTAGTATAGGCATTTTGCTTAAAAATAAGCGTTATTATTTTTTTTATTATAATAATAAATATAATTTAATTTTATTTTAATTAAAAACAAAAAAAAAGTAATAACTATAAAAATATAAGCAATAAATAAAGCAGTATTAAGCATAATAATTATAGTAAAAAAAACAAAAAAAAATATAAAAGTTTAATATAAAATAAATTATTAGTATATTTAATAAAAATACTATTAGGTATTAATATAGCTTTATGTTATAGCGTTATTTTTAGAAAAAATTTTTATTAAGCAAGCTGCAAGCTTAGTTATAAGCTTATTTATACTACTTATTATTTTTTACTTAATTATTAGCGCTATATATTCTTTTTTTTAGTAAACAAAGCATTTAAAGTTTATAGTTATTATTAGCTTTATAATATAGTTTTAAAGCTTGTTTATATTATAAAAAAAAAGCAATAACTTAGCAGTAGTATATTTAATATATTAAACTAAACATAAGCTTAATAAAGCAACAAAAGCTTTAAACGGTTTGTTTTTTTTTTTTTTTATTAGCGCAAGCATTATAAAAACACTAAAAACTAAAAACACAAAAAAAAAAAAACAAAAAGCAATTAAATGCCGCAAAACAAGGCTTATAAATACAAGCAGAAAAAGCAAAAACAAAAAAAAAACAAGGAACTAAAAGCTAAAAAATAGCATATAAAAGAAATTATAGCAGCAATAGCAAAAAAACAGCATAAAAATATATATATAAGCAAATTATAAAAAAACTTTAAAAATAACATTAAAAGAATTATAAGCAAAAAGTGCTATTAGTTATATGTTTTACTTTAGCTTAATATAAAAGTAAACTATAAAAAACTAATATAATAGGTTTTTAAAATAGCTATTAAGTAAAAACATATTAATAATTTTATAGCATTTTATTAAAGCAACTGTTTAAATCTTTTTATTTTTTAAATTGTTGTAATAATAGTAGATAAAAGTAATTATAAAAGAGCTAAAAAATATAAAAAAAGCAAAAGCATTGTTTTTGTTTTTTTTGTAGGCCTGTAAGCAAAAAAGTAGCTTTAAATGCTTTTTTGCAGCAGTATTATTTTTAAAGCTAGCTTTAAAAGCTTTTTAAAAGCTATATAAAAAAAAATAATTTATAAACGTAAAGTATAACAACGGTTTTTAATGTAATGCTTTTTTTAAAAGCTAAAAAAATGTTTAAAACTAAGTTTTATTAATAATAATTAAAAGTTTTTACTTTTTGCTAAATATAGTGCTAAAATAAGATTTTTTAATTAAAGCTATTTGCTTATTTAAAAATATAATTAATGTTTATAATAAAAGCTTTTTAAAAGTTTATAATATAGTTAACAAAATGCTACTTTATAAACGTTATTAAAAATTAATATATAAACATTATTTATATGCTAAATTAAGATTTAAAATTATTAAAAACAATATATTAGCTATAATTATAGCAATATTTATAATAATTAATAAAATAATTAATAAAATAATTAATAATAAAATAATTAATAAAATAAAATAATTAATAAAATAATTAATAAAATAATTAATAAAATAATTAATAAAAAAAATAATTAATAATATGTTTAATAAGATTTATAACTTATAAAAATAATTAATAAAATCTTTAATATTTAAGTATAAATAACTTTAATTAATAATAAACTTTTTTATTAATATTTATGTTAAGCTTAAACATAATTTAAATTTGGTTATTTATAAAATTATTAGATTTGCTATAATTATTTATTAATAGTTTAAAAAACAAGATTTTGCAAAAGTAAAACTTTTTATTTTTATGTTAAAGAATACTATTAAAATATATATATTTAATAGTTCTAAATAAAAAATGCTAAAAAAATTAAAGCTTATTAAAAAAATTACTATTGTTAATATATATTAAAATATATTAAAAAATAGTTTAAATTAAACTTAATATAGTTTTTATTTTTTTTTTAAGCTTTTAATAAATTAAAAAAAGTAGCAATAGTATGCTTTTTACTTTTTTTTAAAGCTAAAAAAATAAATTTTTTATAATAAAAAGCAAGTTAAGTTAAAGTTAAAAATAGTAATGCAATAATTATATTGCTTTATTTAAACAAGTTATTTTTTTCTGTTTTTAATGTAACTTAAATTTAGAAATTAACTTTATTAAAAGTTATTATTAAAAAAAACACTTTTTAAGTAAAAAATATAAACTTGCTTAGTACTAAAAAATAAACAAAATTTAAATAAAGTTTTATTATAAAACGTTATAGCTTAACTAAAATAACTTGTTTAAAAATAAGATTTGTTTTTATAAATTAAAGTAAAAATATTGTTTATTGTTTAAAAGTTTAAAATAGCTAAAAAACCTTAGTATAGCTAAAAAATAATATAGTTTTTAATAGTTGCTAAAGCAAAGTTTTGTTTATGTAAAAAAAGGTTAAAAACTGCAGTAAAAATTCTAGTTATGCTAGTTATTAAAACTTGCGTTTTATTTAAAACTAATGTTACTTTTTTTGCTTTAAAAACATAAAAGCTGCAGTAAATAAAAGCTGCAGTAAATAAAAACTGCAGTAAATAAAAGCTATAGTAAATAAAAGCTATAATAAATAAAAGCTGCAATAAATAAAAGCTATAGTAAATAAATAAAAGCTATAGTAAATAAAAGCTACATTAAAAATTCTAATTATGCTAGTTTTTAAAACTTGCGTTTTATTTAGAACTAATATTGCTTTTTCCTGTTATGCGTTATATTTTTACTTTTTAAACTTTTAAATTGTTTATATGTTTTTTTTATGTTTTAAATTGTTTTAAAAATTTAATTTTTTAAATTGTTTTAGAAATTTAATTTTATGCGCTTATTTATAATTAACTAAAGCGCTTAAAATTACAAAGTATATAATTAACCTTTTTTAGAAAAACTAACTGCATTAAGCTATTACATTTTTTTTTTTTCTTTATTTTTGATTTTTTATTTTATTGTTTTACTTTGTTTTACTTATTACAACGTTAATATAAGGTTTTCTTTTTTATTACTTCATAATGCAAAAAACCTTTAGTTAAACAAGAAACTAGCAATATAAGCAAAAACTTATTTTTATTAATTTAATAATATATAATATTGCTTTTTAAAACATTGCAAAATTTAAAAGCAATATAATATATATACTTTAAAACAATAGCTTTAATTATATAGTAGTTTAAAAGCTAATAATTAACAAACATAATAATATTATATATTATTAAATTAATAAAAATAAGTTTTTGCTTATATTGCTAGTTTTTTGTTTAGCTAAAGGTTTTTTGCATTATGAAGTAATAAGAAAAAAAACCTTACATTAACGTTGTAATAAGTAAAACAAAGTAAAACAATAAAATAAAAAATCAAGAACAAAGGAAAAAAAAAAACGCAGTAGCTTAATGCAGTTAGTTTTTTTAAAAAAAGTTAATTATGTACTTTGCAATTTTAAACGTTTTAATTAACTATAAATAAGCATATAAAATTAAATTTCTAAAACAATTTAAAAAATTAAATTTTTAAAATAATTCAAAATACAAAAAAAATATATAAACAATTTAGAAGTTTAAAAAGTAAAAATATAACGTATAACAAAAAAAAGCAGCATTAGTTTTAAACAAAGCATAAGTTTTAAGAACTAGCATAATTAAGATTTCTAATGCAGCTTTTATTTATTATAGCTTTTATTTATTTACTGCAGCTTTTATTTACTGTAGCTTTTATTTATTTACTATAGCTTTTATTTACTGCAGTTTTTATTTACTGCAGTTTTTATTTATTGCAGCTTTTATTTACTGCAGTTTTTATGTTTTTAAAGCAAAAAAAGCAACATTAATTTTAAACAAAACGTAAGTTTTAATAACTAGCATAATTAAAATTTTTATTATAGCTTTTAATCTTTTTTTATATAAATAAAACCCTGCTTTAGCAACTGCTAAAAATTATATTATTTTTTAGCTGCACTAAGGTTTTTTAGCTATTTTAAACTTTTAAACAATAAATAATATTTTTACTTTAACTTATAAAAACAAATTTTATTTTTAAATAAGTTATTTTAGCTAAGCTATAACGCTTTATAACAAAACTTTGCTTAGATTTTATTTATTTTTTAGTACTAAGCAAGTTTATATTTTTTACTTAAAAAGTATTTTTTTTAATAATAGCTTTTAATAAAATTAATCCTTAAATTTAAGTTATATTAAAAGCAAAAAAAAATAACTTGTTTAAATAAAGTAACATAGTTATTATATTACTGTTTTTAACTTTAATTTAATTTGCTTTTTATTATAAAAAATTTATTTTTTTGGCTTTAAAAAAAAGTAAAAAGCATGCTATTGCTACTTTTTTTAATTTGCTAAAAGCTTAAAAAAAAAACAAAAATTATATTAAGTTTAATTTAAACTATTTTTTAATATATTTTAATATATATTAATAATAGTAATTTTTTTAACAAGCTTTAATTTCTTTAGCATTTTTTATTTAAAACTATTAAATGCATATATTTTAATAGCATTTTTTAACATAAAAATAAAAAGTTCTACTTTTGCAAAATCTCGTTTTTTAAACTACTAATAAATAATTATAGCAAATCTAACAATTCTATAAATAACTAAATTTAAATTATATTTAAGCTTAACGCAAATATTAATAAAAAAGTTTATTATTAGTTAAAATTACTTATACTTAAATATTAAAAATTTTATTAATTATTTTTATAAGTTATAAACTTTACTAAACATATTATTAATTATTTTTTTTATCGATTATTTTATTAATTATTTTATTAATTATTTTATCGATTATTTTATTTTATTAATTATTTTATTATTAATTATTTTATTGATTATTTTATTAATTATTATAAGTATTGCTGCAATTATAGCTAATATGCTATTTTTAATAATTTTAAATTTTAATTTAGCATATAAATAATATTTATGCATTAATTTTTAATAGCGTTTATAAAGTAGCACTTTGTTAACTGTACTATAAACTTTTAAAAAGCTTTTATTGCAAACATTAATTATATTTTTAAACAAGCAAATAGCTTTAATTAAAAAATCTTATTTTAGTATTATATTTAGCAAAAAGTAAAAACTTTTAATTATTACTAATAAAACTTAGCTTTAAACATTTTTTTAGCTTTTAAAAAAAGCACTACATTAAAAACTGTTATTATATTTTATATTTATGAATTATTTTCTTTTATATAGCTTTTAAAAAGCTTTTAAAGCTAGCTTTAAAAATAGTATTGCTGCAAAAAAGCATTTAAAGCTACTTTTTTGCTTATAAGCTTACAAAAAAAACAAAAATAATACTTTTGCTTTTTTTGTATTTTTTAGCTTTTTTATAATTGCTTTTATTTGTTACTATTATAATAACTTAAAAAATAAAAAGATTTAAACAGTTGTTTTAATAAAACGCTATAAAATTATTAACGTATTTTTGTTTAATAGCTATTTTAAAAACCTATTATATTAGTTTTTTATAGTTTACTTTTATACTAAGCTAAAGTAAAACATATAGCTAATAATATTTTTTGCTTATAATTTTTTTAACGCTATTTTTAAGGTTTTTTTATAGTTTGTTTATATATATATTTTTATGCTGTTTTTTTGCTATTGCTACTGTGATTTTTTTTGTACGCTACTTTTTAGCTTTTAGTTCTTTGTTTTCTTTTTGTTTTTGCTTTTTCTGCTTATACTTATAGGCCTTGTTCTGTAGCATTTAATTGCTTTTTGTTTTTTTTTTTTTATGTTTTTAGTTCTTAGTGTTTTTATAATACTTGTACTAATAAAAAAAAAAAAAAATAAACTATCTAAAGCTTTTATTGCTTTACTAAGCTTATGTTTAACTTAATATATTAAACATATTATTATTAAATTATTGCTTTTTTTTTATAATATAAACAAGCTTTAAAACTATATTATAAAGCTAATAATAACTATAAACTTTAAATGCTTTGTTTACTAAAAAAAAAAACATGCAGTGCTAATAATTAAGTAAAAAATAATAAGTAGCATAAATAAGCTTATAATTAAACTTGCAGCTTGCTTAATAAAAATTCCTTTTAAAAGTAGCACTATAATATAAAGCTATATTAATACTTAATAGTATTTTTATTAAACATATTAACAATTTATTTTATACTAAACTTTTATATTTTTTTTTATTTTTTTTACTATAATTATTATACTTAATATTGCTTTATTTACTGCTTATATTTTTATAGTTATTATTTTTTTTTTGCTTTTAATTAAAATAAAATTAAATTATATTTATTATTATAATAAAAAAAATAATAATGCTTATTTTTAAGCAAAATGCCTATGCTAGCTAAAAGGCTAGCTATAGTAATAATAACTTTAGTAAATATTTTTTTAGCTATAATTACTTTTTTTTTTTAAATAATGCTTGTTTTTTGCTATTTATTTATTTTAAGAGCACTTGTTTTAAAAAAGGCTAAATTTAGTGCTAATATATCTTTTTTCCAAATAACAAAATGCTATAGCGCAAAGTAAAGCTAGTTAAAAAAACTAAATCTTAGCTTTTTTTATACTTGCTTATATTAGAAATATTAGCAAAAACCTCTTTAGTACTAATTTATGCATTTTTTTATTTATTTTTTCTTTATATATATTTTTTATATATATTTTTATATATAGATATATATTTTTATATATATATATATATATACAAAAACGCGCGTATATATATATATATATATATATATATATATATATATATATGCAAATATTTATTTATTTAATAAAGTTTTATTTTTTTGCTTTACTTACTTTTTTTTATTAGATTTTATATTATATTACTTATTATATACTATTTAATACTATATCTTTTAATTTTTTGCAACAATGTTTTAATAATATTTATTGCTTTTATTTAACTATTTCTTTTAATATTTCTGCTGTTTTTTTATTTATTAATGCAGTAAAATATGCAGCTATAAAACAAGCTAAATAAATATATAACTTTGGTATACTTTTTTGCTGCTAATTTTATATTGCAAAACTATTTTTTTTTTTTAAGCAAGTATGCTATACTTTAAATTTCCTTTTTTTTATTAAACTAGTTTTTTTTGCTAAGTACTTTGTTTTATTATGCTAAAATATTTACTTTATGTTAGTTAAACTTATTAATAAATGCTAAAACAAAAATATACCGTTATATAATTTTAGTTGCTTTTATAGTTTTATTGCTAGTTTTGCCTTTTTTTTTATTTGCATATATTTATATTTTTATACTTATATACTTAAGCATTAAGTTTTTTTTTTTTCTTTTTTTTTACTTAAGCACGCATTTATATACTTTTTTCTTTTTAAGTACTTTTTAATATTATACTTTGCTGCTTATATGTTTTTTTAAACAACTTTTTTATATTACGTAACTTATAAAAATAGCATTTTTTAATTTTTGCTAAAAAGTATTGCTAGCGTTTATATGTAATAAATGCTTTTAAGCTTACATATTTAAAACAAAAGCACTTTTATTTATTAGCAACTAAAATAGCAACTATATTTAAAAAGCTATAGTGCTTATAATATATTAATAAAGCTAGCTAAGCTAAAAGTAAAAATATAAGCTTACGTTTTTAATATATTTAAGTATTAAAAACTAGTTGCTATTTTTTATAGCTTTAAAATTTAAGCAAGCTTTTTTAGCTTAGCTTTTATGTTTTAAAAGTATAACTTTTTTACTAGCTATATTTTATAACATAATATTAATAATATACTTAATGCAGCTTATACACGTAAAGCTATTTAAACTATTATATATTGCTTAGCTTTTAAGGTTTAATAGCATAGTATTAATATTTTATAACTTTTTACTAAATTTTTTACGGCTTATATAAACTAAAAACAAAAACTAAAACTAATTTTTATAAAAAGCATGTTTTACGTTTGCTTTAGCTTTGCTTAGTTTATTATTAATTAATATTTTTAAAACTTTATAGCTTAAATAAATAAAAACTTTAGTAATGCGCTACTAGCAGTGCTTTTTTGTATAGCTATTACTTTTTTTGCTTGCTATATTAATAATTTACTGCTTTTTTTAAATATTTGCTAGTTAAGCTATTTTAAATTTATTAGTATTTAATTTTTTATATATTATAACTTTTAAAACATTATTATATATTTTAATTAAGCAACTTAAATGCTTTATTACTTGCTTAATAAGTTTACTTTGCTTTATAATTATTACTTAGTTGTTTTTTAATATTTAGCTACTGCTATATATTTAGCTACTGCTATATTTTTAGCTAGCTAAATTTGTTTTACTTTTTATAATTAATAGCTAAATAAAGTAATTCTTTTTTATATATTATATGTTATTAAAAAACATAGCTAACTAGGCTTTTTTTGTTAAGCTAAAGCAATTAAAGCTATTAATTGTGTTTTGTTTTATTAGTTTAGTTTACTATTTGCTTTAGTTCTTGCGCAAAAAAATGCATAAAAAAAGTAAAAAAAAGCAATAAAGTTAAGCAAGCTTTTAAACTATATTTGTTTTTATTTATAAGTTTATAAAACTTGGAAGTTTTTAAAGCGCATATACTAATAGCATTAAGCAGCAAAAAAAATAAGCTAATTTTTTACACTACGTTATATTTATTTTGTTTTTTACTAAAGCAAAAAACTATAAGGTTAGCTTTTTTTATAATATAATGTTTACTTTTATTATTTATTTTTATTAAAAACTTATGCATGCTAAAGTGTTATGTAACTAAAAAGTTAATTTAGCGTTTTAAGTTCTATAAAAAACTATACTAACTATTATATATTATAACTGTTTACTAAAATAAACATATAACTATAAAGCTTTACTGCTAAGTAGCTTTTTTTATATTATTTTATAATTAATAGTGCTATATATTTGTTTTATTATTACTTTGTGTTTTGTTTTTTTTTTAATAGCCTTAAGTTAAAACTTTTATAATTATAGCTTTTTTAAAACTTAAAATAATTTTTATATTACTAAAGTTAAAGCTGCAGCATTATATTTACAATTTGCTATTTATTTTTTTTAATAGCAATTATATTTTTTATAAAAGCTTACTATATATTTAAAGATTTATAAAGTTTTTTTTTTTTAGTAAACTATATACTTTTAAACGTTTATGCTTTTTTATTTGTTTTTGTTTTTTTTTTAGAGCTTTATATACTTTATTAGTTTTTGCTTTGCTTTAAAACGCTTTATATACTTTATTAGTTTTTGTTCTTTTTCTAAAAGCTTTATATACTTTATTTATATTTTTGTTTTTTTTGTAAAGCCTTTTTTTTTTTTTTTAGGAAAGGTTTTTTACTATAACGTTGTTTTTTTTATATGTTTTTATTATTGTTGTTTTTAAGAAAAAAAGATTAGTAGCGCTACAATACTTTTTATAATTTATTTAGTTGTTTTTTTATTACGTTAGCTACTTTTAAGTTCTTTTTAGTTTGTAGTAGTTTAGCTGCAAAGCTTTTTTATAGCTGCTTTTTTTTTTTTTATAGTAAGTTATAACACAAAACTACGTGTTAAAAGGTTTTTTTTCTTTTTGCATATTTGCAAAAAGGCATAAAAAAGCTTAAAACTTTTTTTTTATATAAAAACGCTTTTAAACTTATTTTCTTAGTATGCATTTGCATTATTATAGCTGCTTTATGCTTTAATAGCTTATTATATTTTTTAAAAGCTTTGTTTTTGCTAAGCTTTTGTTTAGTTATAGCTAAATAACTGCTGCTTATTTTAGTTTAGATTTACGTGCTTATTTATTTTTTTTTAAGCGTAATTCTAGGTTTTTTTTCTTTTAATTATTTTTTTAGCTAAAAATCCGGTTTTAGCATTAGATCTTTTTTAGCTGTGCTTTTTTTGTTGCTTATAGGTTTACTTTTAAGTTAGTTTTTAGCTTTTTAAGTTTTTGCATCTTAAATAAAAGTTTTAATCTTTGTTATTACTTGTTAAATTAACTTTTTTATAGCTAAGCTTTTTATATAATGTTTGCAAGCAGCAAAAAAATACTAGCTAGCTTGTTTTTATTAAAGCTTGTTTATTATACAAGCTAATAAGCAAGCTTTTTTGCTTTGCTTAATTATTTGCGCTTTTTTTGCTTTAGCGTAAAAAGTATTAATGTTTTTATTTTTGTTTTTAATATAAAAGCTGTATAAGCTTTAGCTTTTTTTTTTTGCTTTTTTTTATTAGCTGCTATACGTTTTTTTTTTTCTTTATTTTTTTTTAAAGAATATTTATACTTTTAATTTTTTAAAGTTCGTAGCAATATATAATCAAGTATTTTAGTAGCTAAAACAGCAATATATATGCTAAATAAGTTAAGCTAGCTTATAACATAAAAAAGCTTTAGCTTAAGTTTGTTATTAATAAGTTTGCTTAAAATAATATATTTTTTAATAATAAACGTATTTATATTGTGTTTAAAAGTTAAGCAAATAAGCATAAAAGCAGGGCTATTATTTAGCTTATAGTTTTAAAGCTTCAAAAAAAAAAGTATTTTAACATATAATTTTCGTAAAGCAGTATACGTTATAATAGCGTTTATATACAGCTAATTGTTTTTGCGCGATCTTAAAATAACAGTAAGTTATATAAATATAATAATAGCTAATGTAATTAAACACTTAATATTAAAGCGTAAGGCTATAAGTGCATTATATTAGCTGCTTTTGCTTTATTAAACTTCTTTAATAATAACAGGAATAATAGCTTAAATAACAACGCTAAAACTTCTAGTAAGCGTTTTATTACAAAAAAAGCTAAAGTTATAGCTGCAATATTAATGCTTTAAAAAAATAACAGAAATATTACTGCCTTTAGCTGCACTTCTACAAAAATAGTTATTAGTATTTTTATTGTTATAATAGCTTTTTAAGCTATAAATGCTTTTATTTTTAGTAATAATATAAGTACTTTAGCTATACTGTTTTTTAATAAAATGTTTAATTATAAAGCTTAAATAAGTATTGTTTATAATATATAGTATTATTTTTAAGCTATTAAACTTGCTACTAATTTAACGTTTATAAAAAAAAAGTTTAAAACTAGCGTAAATCTTTTTTTTAGCTTTATAAATAGTTATAGCTTTAATAAAGAAAACTTATAAACTTAATTAAACTTTACGTTTTATTTGCTTTTTATATTTAATGCAATTTTTTTTAAACAAATTATAAGCTTTTGTTTATATAAGCAACTTAAAGTTTAAATTGTTTAATAAGTTTTATATACTTAAAGTAATTTGTTTAATAGTAATAGTAAGTTTTTAGCTATTATTTTTGTTTAAAAAAACTTATAGACTTAATTAAACTTTATGTTTTACTTGCTTTTTATATTTAGCGTAATTTTTTTTAAACAGATTATAGGCTTTTGTTTATATAAGTAACTTAAAGTTTAAATTGTTTAATAAATTTTGTATACTTAAAGCAATTTATTTAATAATAATAGTAAGTTTTTAGCTATTGTTTTTGTTTAAAATTAAGTAGCTAAGCTTAAAGATTTTTTGCTAAAAACATCTTAAAGTTTAAATTTTTTAGTAAGTTTTGTACGCTTAAAGTAATCTGTTTGTTTAATAATAATAATAAGTTTTTAACTATTGTTTTTGTTTAAAATTAAGTAGTTAAGCTTAAAAGTCTTTTGCTAAATAATTAAATAAAAAATAAACGGAACAAATTAATAAACGTAATTATTAAACTAGTATTAAAAATAGCAACAAAAGTAATTAGCAAAAAAGAAAAAAAAAAAAAAAAAAAAAAAGCAAGTAAAAAGAAAAAAGCTAGCAAAAAAAGCAAAAGTACTTCTTTAGTAATTCTAAAAAACAAAAACTTAAATAATAAAACACTTAAAAAAAAAAAAAAAAGAAAAGAAAGCAAAGGTAGCTAACTTTGCAAACTAAAATATCTTTAATAATTATAAATTATGCTTTATATATTAAAGCATTTAGTAAACTTAAGAAAAAAAGCGCTATTGTATTTTAAAAATAAAGCATTTTAAAAGAAGTTATTTTATTAAGAACTAAGGTTGCAGCAAAATAAAAAAAGCTTAATTATAAAAAAATAGTTTAATATTTACTATATAAAAATAAGTTTTTTTTTAATACTTTTTAAAAAAACTTAAGAATTAATAATATTAAGCTTTTATTTATAATTATAATTTAGCAGCTATTTTTTTATAACTTAACTTTATTTTAAAAACAAATATTTTTAATAGTATGCTAAGTAAATTAAGCTAACTTATAATATAGAAAAGCTTTAGCTTAAGTTTATTATTAATAAGTTTACTTAAAATAACGCGCTTTTTAATAATAAATACGTTTATAATTATTATGTTTAAAGGTTAAGCAAAAAGGCGTAAAAGCAAGGCTATTGCTTAGCTTATAGTTTTAAAGCTTTAAAAAAAAAAATATTTTAACGTATAATCTTCGTAGCAAAACGTACGTTATAGTAACGTTTAAAAAAAGCAAAAAAAGCTATAGCTTAAGTGCTGCAAGCTTTATATACTAATAGCTAATAGCGTAAATCTTTTATATATAGCTAATTATTTTTGCGCAATTTTAAAATAGCAGCAGGTTATATAAATATAATAGCTAACGTAATTACTGCTATAAAAAAAGCTAAACTTTGTTGCTAATATATAGCCTTTTAAAAATTATATATAAACGCAAAAATTAAAACAGAACTATTGTGGTTTTTTGTTTAAGCAAATAAAACAGAAGTACTAAAAAGTAAGTAGAATGTATATGCAACAGCTAAAAAAAAAAAAAAGCAAAAATAAAAATATATCTAGGTATGCAAAAATAAATAACTTGGCTAAATAAAAACAATTAATATAGCTGTTTAAGCTTACGTAAGAAAATTAGCCGCAAATAAACAATAAGTAAGCTAAAAATATAGTTAACATGCTTTGCTATACTTAGTAGTTTTATAATAAGTTTTATTAATATAAATAATTGTTATAAAACAACATTATTGTTATAAAATTAATAATAATAGTATATATTACATTTAACGTAATAATAATTGTTTTAAAAATATAGGTTTTAATTAAGTAAAATAAATTAAAGTATACTTATTATCTTTTTTATTTATTAATTTTATTATATATTATTTTTTTAACCTTTAGTAAAATTTATAGCAAAGTATATAGCTGCTTGCTTAAAAACTACTATTATAAGTAAATATATAGCTATACTTAAGTATAAAAACTAATTTTTAAACTATTATTTTATATAGCATAGCAAAGCATTAAAGTATAGTAGCAAGCAATAAAAAAAAAAGCTAAAAATAAGTTTTATTAGCTATATATTTTTTTAATATTTTTAAATAACTTAAAGGATTATATAATGTAAAATATAGTATTAGTAGCAGCAAAAATATATATATAAAACTAAAAAAAAAATAAAGAAAAAGTTATTAAAAAGCTTAATAAAATTAACATTTTAAAACATTGGTTTAATAGTATTGTTTATATTTAATATATTTTTAATAGTATAGTAGCAAATTAAAAAAAATAAATATTTTTTTTTTTTTAATTTGTTTTAAAGCTTTATATAACTTAAGATATATATTATAATAGTTTAGCTTTGTTAACTTAATAAATATATAATAAAATATATTTTAAAAATAGTTTTAGGACTTGTATAAAAAGTTAAATATATTAATGCAAATATAGCTAAATATAAGTAAATATAAGCAAAAGCAAAGTTAAAAGTAAACAATGGTATTATATTATATAAAGTAAGTAGTAGTATAGCTATAATAATAATATATAATAAAATTTTATAATTTTTTTTAATATAATTTAATAAGCAAAAAACAGAACTTATAGCTTAAAAAAAAAAACATTTATTAATTTATGCTAAAATATAACAAAAAAATCTATTATTTTTTCTTTTTAACTATTGCTTTTTTTTTATGGGCCTTTAAAATATTATGTTTTAAGTAATGCATAATTATAAGCAATATATTATTTTCTGTACTTTTATTAGTTGTATGAGCCCTTTTACAAGAATTATGTATAAAAGCAATAGCTTTATTATTATTATTTTTATTTAAAGCTAAATTAAAGTTAATATTATTTTTATTAGTTGTTTTTAAATTAGTAAACTAAGTTAAAAATACTAAAGTATTTATATTAGTAATATTAAAAAATAGCGTTATATTTAAAGCGTTTATTATTAATATTATTATTTTAGTAAAGCTTTAACTAAAAAATGTACAAAAAATACTTTTAGTTTTAGCATTAATTATATTTTTATCTTTAGAAATAAAGTGCTTAAGAAATATTAGTATAATAAGCAATTAAATAGTAAATAAGCTTTTATTAATAGATTTTGTAATCTAAAAGGTATAAAGCAAAGTTTTAGTTTTTAAGTTAGCTATATTTTCTTTAATAGTAGTTATAGTTGTACTAGTATGCTTTAATGCTGTAGTAAATGTTAATTGTTCTTAAATATGCTTTTAGCAATATAATAGTAATAAACTAGCTATAAATAGCAAACCTAGCTCTTTAATGCTAGCAAACTTAATTATATTAGCTATAATATAAAATATAAAGTTCTTTTTATTTCTATTAGTAATAAAAGTTATTAGGTTTATATTCTTAATATCTGAGTTTTTTTTGTTACGATTAGTAAAATTAATAATATTTATTATATTAACGTGCTAGTAGCAAATTGCATTACTAAATACTTTTTTAGTAATATGTTATGTTAAGTTAAGCATATAAATTAAAGCTAACGTTAGTACTTATTGTTTTTTGTTAACTTTAGTTGAAATAATAATAACTATAAAAGCAAAAACTAAACCTTTAGTTCTTAGGTTATACTACAAAAAACGAATAAAAAAGAAAATTAATGCTTTTTGTTTTTATTCCTAGGTAAATTAAATATGTATATAATTTATAATATTAGTTATAGTTGCTATAAAAAACTAATGCTAATTTAGATCGTTTTGTTTAATACTAGAAATAAATATATTAAGTTTTATAGAGATTTTTAAACAATTTAAAATATTACTTATTAATATAGTGTTTTTATTAGTTTTAAGGTAATTTGTTTAAAACAAAGATTAACATAAGCAAAAAAAAACATATTATAATATGTTAAGCTGCTTGCTATAATTATTTTATGTTAGTATATACTTAACTAAACAAAAATAATATTATATGCTAAAGTATTATATTAATTAATAACTGTTTTTAAGTAGTTAGCAAACTTAAGTTTTATATTATACTTTGTGTTTAGGTAGTTTTATATATTATAAGTTATGTTATTAAACCGGCTTATTATCGTAAAAAATAAAGGAAATAGTAAAACATAGTTGTAACTTATAAAAAAAGAAAATTAGTTGCGTTAAATTTGTGCTTTTAAATCTATAATAAAGTTTAAAATATTTAATAAGAAAAAATAAAAGCTATAATAAAAGGTATAAAAAAAGCAATAAAGAAACTATTATATAGTATAGTTATTTTTAGGAAGGCTGTTTAATATAAATATATATATATATATATATGCATATAATACTTGTTAAAGAAATAAAAGCATACTGAAAATTATACTTTAAAACTGCTAAACATAGTATATTAAGTATAAAGCTAGAAGTTTAGCAAATAAACTAGTAAAACTAGTTCTATAAATTTTAAGAAGATTTAAAAGTTATAATTTTAATATAATATTTTATGAACTTTAGTAAAAAAACATTAAACTACTTCTTTAAATTTTTAGGCAGCTAAAAAGGAATTAAAGTATAAACTATAGTAAAAGTGCTAATTATATATAATATTTTACTCTTTATAAAGCTAAAGCATTAGTTATTATTAAGCTACTTATAACGTTTTAGTTTTAAATTAAATAAACATTTTTAATTAAGTTTAATTTATTATTAAGTGTTAAAATTACTGCATATATTAATAAAGCTTTATAATAGTTTAGGTTACTAATTACTAGCTTGATTAATTATTTTAAGAACACTTTATATAGATCTATAAAATTAGTTATGTAGTGTTAAGCTACTTTTAAAAATATAGTTAAGCAATAAATACTTATAAATGCTATAATGCAATTATATAAAAAGTAATCGACCTAAAGGGTAAAAATTATGACTTAAAATAAAACTAATAAAAATAAACAAAAAAAAAACAAAAAAAAATAAAACAAAGCAATAATGCTTATGCTACTATTATTTAAAAAGCTTATATAAAGTAAGCAAATTAAACTATTAGTAAAATTTATTACTATATAAAAATATGTTATAATAGCTTTTATAGGTTTATAAACTTTAAGACTTTCTTTTTACTAAAATTTATAGATTTAATATTATATAATATATAATTAAGATTTAACTGCAAACATAATGCATAAATAGCACGTGCTATTTTATAATATTATTTTACTAAGGAATTAACTTTTAAACATTAAACTAAGCACTAATAATATATAAATATATTAAAACAATAAAACAAAAAGCATTAATTCTTTTTTTTTTTTTTTAGAAAATCTAACTATAAACGTTAAGCATTATTAATATATGTTATATTATAATCTTATACCTAATAATATATGTTATTTTGTAGCTTTATTTTATTTAGTAATGCGTGCTATTTTGTAGTTCTATACTTAGCAGCGCATGCTATTTTATAGTTTTATTGTAACAATAAAACAAAAAGCATTAAATTTTTTATTACTTACTTATTGTTTAAAAATAAATTAGCACTTTTTTATTGTTTTTTATTTTCTTAATTTAAAAGATTTAAAAGCTATAAAACTGCGCTATGCTAAATATAATTTATTAACTATGTTATTTTTAAGGATCTTAAGCACAGGATTAATATTAGCATATATTATTATAATACTAAAAGCACATCTAGTAAATTTTAAGTTTAAAAAAACAACAGGTTAAAATCAGATTAATTTTAATATTTAAGTTAAAAAATCTGCATTAAGAGTTATAAATGGTTTTATTTTCCGAGCTTTTTTTGTAACTAGAGTTAAGCTTTTAAAAGCTATAATAACAATTAAAACATAAAGAAAGTATAAAGTTTAATTAAATAGCTTTAAGAGTTATTTTGTTTATATATTATTAGCAATAAAATTATGTAAAATGTTATACTTAATTAAGCAATAGTTAATTAATTATATAATTAACTACATTAATATAAATAATTTTATTTAGCTAGTATTTTAAAAAGTTTAAGTAAATAATTACTATTGTTTAAATATTATTAAGTAGTTATATATTTTATATTAAATATTTTAACAGTAAAGTTAAAGAAATATAAGTGTTGCTTTATGTTTAAAAAGGGTTAAAGTATAGTTTTATTAAAACCTGTTTATTTTTATGCATTTGTACCTTGTATTACTATATAATACAAAGGGTTTTATAAAGCAATAAATAACTAATAAATTATTTTAAATATAAGGGCATATAAAGCTATAAATTAAACTAGGTTTTTTAAAAAAATCTAAAACTATGCTAATAAATGCTTTTTTGTTTAAATTTAAACGTTGCTTACTTTTAAGTTTATTGCTTAAATATTAAGATTTTATAGCTTAACTATTTAAATATAATTTAAATAGCTATTGCATTTTTAAACTTGGTTTAGTATTACACTATAGCTATTTTAAATTAAAGTATTAGCACTATTAAACTTGGCGTATTTTTTATAAGTAATAAAAACTATAAAAATGCTATATAAAAATAGTTTACACTATATTTAATTTTTAATAAAAGTAATTAATATATAACCGTTTTTTTTTCTTATTATATAATATTAACTTAACTATTACTTATATAACTAGCATAATGCTTTGCTAAAGAACTAGTTGCAATATTTTTGTTATTTAAACTTTAAACTTTTTTTGGTTTAATAATTTATTGCAACATAATAATCTATAGACACTTTTGCAACAGTTTACTTAAAATATAAGTTTTTAATGCCTTTAAATTTGCTAATACATAGATTATTAATATAAAAAAGCAAACTTTAAATATTTTTAATTTTATAGCGTAGCTTACTAGTTGTTTGATTTTTTAGAATTGATTAAATAAATCTGTTTTATTTGCAAGTTTTAAACTATAAAAATAAATGCGTTTTGCGCTATTTTTATTTCTTACAGCTAAAAGTTTTTTTTCGTTTAATTTATTAATAATGTTTAATATAACTTTAACTTTTTTATTACTAAACTTGCTTCTTTATTATTATATAATGTTTTATTTTGCTTTAAAAAACAATGTTAGTTAAAAGAACTTTAAATTATTAGTAATTACTATACTAAGTAAAACAGTATTAAAACTTAATATGTTTAGTTTTAGAACAATTTTTTTGTAAAGTTTTATATAATAACTATTTTATAGCATAACTTTTTATTAAAGTTACTTATAAAAAAACTAAAGTTTTGCTTTAACATATAAACACTATAAAAAAAAAGTATAAACATTACGAACTACTTAGTACTAGTTTTAATTAGTATAAACTAGTTTAACTTAACTATTAAGCAAAAATTATTTAATGCGCATAAAATGCTATAAGTAATACTTATTTTTTCTTTAATTTTTGCGTTATTTACTAATAACATTTATGCAATAATTTAATGCGCCAAATTAACTAAGTTAATAATATTAATTTAAACTAAAACAAAAATTTCGTAAAGATTATTTAATGCTGCTTATGTTTTTTACGTATTATAAAAACTAAAAAGCAGCTTGTATAAATATGCTTATTTTGTATTAGATTTATTAACGCTAAGCAAATGTTAAAGTATATTATAGCTAATTATTTTAATATAGGCTATTTCTATTAATATTTTAAAAAGCTACGTTATTTTAGTTTTATAAAAAAACAATTAATTTTTTTGTATATTTTGTACGGATATATTATTAAGTTTTATACTAAAGATTAAAAACAACTAACGAATGCTTATTGCTAATTAAAAAAACAAATTATAGTTTAAAAACAAGATGTTTTATGTATTATTATTGTTTTGCTTTACGCGGTTTTTAGTTTGCATAATATTATTTGAGTTTTTTAAATAAATATTACGAAGCTTAAACTACAGAATGCTAAGGATTTACTATGTATACGTTATTAATAAGTTGCAAATGCTTTAGCTTAGTTAAAAGTTAACAATTTATTATATGTAGATATTTTTATTAATAATGCAGCGTTAGCTAGTTTTTTAGTTAATAATATATTACTATTATTAATAAATAGAATATATATTTCTGCTAAAAAAAATCTTAATATTGCTTAGGCAAACTATATAACTAACTAAAACTTTATTTTTAGTATATTAATTAAGCAACTATAAAGCTTTTAATATGTTTTTAGCACTAAGCAGTAGTAGTAGCTTAGCTTAATAAAACGGAATAATTTAATAAGGTCTAATATATTTGCAGTATTTAATAGAAATAAAAATATCTAGAGAACTAGTATTAATAAGAACGCTATTTTAGAAATTAAAAGAACTATATTAAGCATAAGTTTTTGCAGCATTATTTTACTTAAAAGTAGTATTAATACTGCTTGTTTTATAGCAAAAACTATTAATTTTGCTAAAGTTAATAATATAAAGTATTTCAGAATACAGCAGTATACTAGCTTTGCTAACCGCTTTAATAAAGATTTTTACTTAAAGGCATTTTTGCATCTTTTTTTATATAAGAAAAAAAGGCATAAAAACGCTTTTGCTATTAAAAATAACATTTATGCTTGCAATACTAGCATTAGCTAAAACGTTTAAGTTTAATGTTGTTTTTTATAACATAAAAGTTGCTATATAGCAGATTTTTTTTTTTTATTTTTACTTATAAATAATAAAATTTAAAATAATAGCACTTTTATTTTAAAGGCCTTAGTTAAACAAAACGCATAAGCCGCAGTTTAAAAAGCATATTGCTTTTTAAGCCTAGCAGATTTAAATGCTAAAAAGCGCTTTATTTGCTGTTATAAATATTATAGCAATTTATATATTAAAACTATACTAAAAAATGTCCGATTAATTAAGTATAAATAGCTTTACTTCTACAAACAGAAAAATATTTTTAAAGGTTAATTATAATTGCTAATTGTTATATATAGCTTACTTATAATCTAGTTTACTATTAATTCTAAAAATTAAAGCAGCTTTATAATTTTTAAAATAGCGCTTTTTAAAAACCTAGCATAAGTTAAAGCACTAAATAAGTATTAAGTAAGCTTTAATAGTAATTAATAAAGCCTTAAATTTGCTAGAACTATATATTAAGATTTTATAACTGCTGCTTAAATGTTTTAAATATATATAAACACGTTTGTTAAAAACGTAGTAAAAGCTAAAGCATTTAATAAAATTGCTGCATATTATAGTATAGTAAAAAGCAATAATTAAAAGAGCTTTTATTTGCATAAAATGTTATAGCTAGCTAGCAATACTACAATGCATAAACTAACTAATAACCTAGCTACTAATAAAATCCTGGGCTTAAAGAAGCATATTATTAGCTATATAAATTTTTTTTTTAATAAAGTGCGCTATGCTTACTAAGTAATTAAAATTTGGAATACTAATAAAAGAAGTAATGTTTAAATAACAATTTAGTTAACAATATTAGCTATACTACTATTTGTATTAACGTTTTAAATATATTAAAGCATTTTTAGTTTAATAAAATATTATTAATGTTATATATAAAATAGCAGCATGCTTTTTTAAACGCTTATAATAACTGCTACGCTTATATAAATACTTGTTAGAAAAAACTACATAAAAAAACAGCTTGTTAATTTAGCTATTTTTAAACGTTAATAAAAGCAACACATATAACCAAAAATAGCTTTGTTAAAATTAAAAAGAACTATTTGCGTGTTAGCAAAACTAATTTAACTATGGCATTAATATTTTAATGCAACTATAACTTTACATTTTTATAAAAATGCTTTCGAACTTTTTTTATTATATACTATGTGCTAAATTATATAACAAAAGCGCTAATTAAACATTATAAACTTATAGTATTTATAAAGAAAATTTTAAATTAAATAGCGCAATATTAACAGAAATAACTTTATAAAAAAAACATAAAAAAAATAAAAAACAATTTTATTGTGCTATTTTTTATAACAAATAATAAGGCTAACATAGTTTTCTGCAGGTTTATAGCTTTGCTTTTTAATAAGCTAGCAACCGCTCAAAAGCTTTTAGCTGTTAAAGTTTATGCTAATTTACTTAAAATGCTAAATTATTATTTATTTATAAAAAATTAAGCTATAGTTAACTTTAACTACTTTTATATTTACGCATTAGAAGTTCTTTTATAGTGCATAATTAACTGCTTTAGTTTTAATGCTATTTAGCTACTATTAAACTTATTAAGCAGAAAAAATTAAGTTTTTTTTTATATGTAAGTTTATGCGCATAAAAAAATAATGCTTCAAAATATATATTTATATAATTATGCAAGCAGCTTTTATTTTACAAAAAAACTAAAAAAAAAATTATTACTACATTATTTTCCGATAAACAAAAATACTTCTTTTTTTAAAAAAATAGTTCAGAAGCTCGTTAATAAAAAGCAGATTTTAGTTTTTAGTAAACAACTTATTAACAGCATAAATATAAATAATTTAAATTAGAGCGTTATACTAAAGCTTTTATTATTTGTTTTATAGCATTGTTTTAGTATTTTAATTAAAATGCTTGCTTTTAAACTTTAAGATTATTATTGCGCTTACTTAAATAATAGGCTTTTATTTAAAGTTAAAAATCTAAATTAGCTAAAAAAGTTAAAAAAAAAAGCAGCAAAAAACGTTAAAGCATAAAAAAATTAACAAGCTAATCTAATAAATAATAATAACTTATTATTTAATAACAATTAGCAACTAATAAACGTAGAAAAAAACTAGCTAAAAAAATCTCTGCATTTTTTATGCTATAATTTTAACTGGTTTAAACAGTTACTTAGAAAAGTAAATAGGTTATTTAATATATTGAATAACTTTAAATAACTTATTTAGCAAGCAAACGTTAAAAACGTTAAAAATGCGCGTTTTAATATATTTACTAAAAATTAAACAAATATTTTTAACTGGATAAAAAATAGTAAAAATAGTAATAATGTTATACTAGCTAAACAAATTAGCGTTGCACTAATGCAACTAATGCAACTTAAATTAGCAATTTTAAAAAACTACATTAAAGAAAAAAATAAGTACATTGTTTTAAAAAAGCTAAGTTATATATATAACTATAAAAACCTAGTTAAAAGAAATAAGTTTATAATATTAAGTTTTAAGTTTAACTAAAACTAATAGTATTTTTAAATATTAGCATTAAATGATTTTAAAAGTAATATTGCTTTTATTAAATATTTTTCTTTAATAAGATACTGCATTATTAGCTATATAATATATGTAAAAAAAGGTTTAAATGTAAAACAAAGTAAAGCAGTTTTGCTTGTATGCTAAAAGCTTAACTTTAATGCTAACGTAGTACAAAAAAATGTACTAAGATTATTTACTACTATTAGTTTTTTAAAAAAACAAAGCAGCACTAGAAAATCTGTTATTATTTAAGCTATATATAAAGTATTTTTTCGGTTAAAAAAAGAAAACAAAATATTAATTATTGCTTTTACTAAAAGCGCAGCAGCAAGTATTAATAGCGTTACAATATATTTAGCAATAAGGTTTAAAGTGCACAATAAACAAACTTTTTAAAGTTTAACATTAAAAAATAAAAGTATTATATAACTATAGCAAAATAAGCTTGTTTTTATTATTAATAAAATTAGTATAGTTTTAGCTAAACTTTTATTTTAAGTTAAAAAAGCTATACATAAAAACCGTAATATAAAAAACAAGAAATAATTTAATAGCTTTTTATATATTTTTATAGCTAGCAACTTTGCTTAGTTTTCTTTAATAAATAGCATATTGTTAGCTAAAGGTTTAACAAATTTAATAGCTTTTATATAAGCAACATATAGCTATATTTTAAATAAACACTTAACGTATAAAAAATAAAAAAAATGCTAATAATAAAACTTAAAAAGCAACAATTATAATTTTAGCAATTAATATATACAAAATATAAATAATAAACATAAAAATTACACTACTTATAAAGCTATTAAAATTATAAGCAATAGTAATAAAAAGGCAATAATTGCTTAAATTACTTGTGCTATTAAAAGAGCTAAAGGCTTAGCACTAATAAAAAACGTTGCAAAATTAGTTTGTTTAAAATAGCAAATAAAAACATAAAGCAATATGTAATTGTGTAGTTTTTTAGATTGATTTTGCTTTAGAACTTAAACTAAAGAAAACTAAAATATACTAAATGCTTAAGCAATAAATAACTTTTTATTGCTTTATTTTAGGCTTATTAATAGATTTTAACTTATTATACGTAATAATAAGCTGCAGTATATTATTAACTTTAAAGCAGCATAGTTGTTTTTATAGTATAATAACTATGCTTTGTTTTTATTTATTTTTTTGTTAAAACATAAGCTAAGTATACTAATAATAAAATACCTTACTAAGGTTTAAAAATACTTATATGCATAAATAAATGCAAGTAGTAAAAAAAAAAAAAAAAATTTCTATAAGAATATAAAATTTAATTTAGCTATTTTAGCTTATAATTTATTTAGTAAAAAAATGCTAATTATTATAACAACTAATATTTATTCTAGTTTAAATATAATAAATAGAAGTAAATTTTTAGTAAAAGGGTTTATTTTGTTTTTTATAGCAACATATATTTGCTTAGCGCTAAGTGTTTATTTTTACATAGAACTGCCTACTTGTATTTTTATTAAAAAAGTAAATAATAAAACAATATATTATCCGGCTTTAAAAAGTAGTATTATATTACTGTTTTTTAGTTTTAAAAAACAAAAAATAAAAGTACTAAAAATTACTAAATTGCTTGTTATCTTTAGCTAAACAAGCATAGCTTATATAACTAGCTTAGCTATAACTAAATATAAGGCCTAAAAAAAAACGTTTTTTAAGGTTGCTTTATGTTTAAATAAAACAGCAAATAATAGCAAAAAAACTAACAATAAAAAAAAAAGCAGCAAAAGATTTTTATTTATATATGTTTAATTATTAAAGTTTATTAATTTAAATAGCATATAATTGCTTAACAGTATAAAGCTAAATATCTTTTTAAATACTTGTTTTTCTATTAATTGCTAAGCATTAATAAATAAGTTAAATAGTATAAACATAAAAACTAAATTAAAAAACAGATTTATTAATATAAAGGAAAAAAAGATATAAAATAATTAAAATCTTATAATATATTAATTACCTGCTAAATAATTTGCATACTAAACAAAAAACTAACAGTTTTTAGTTTAAAAAATTAAGTTCTAGTAACTACAAGCATTAAAATAATAAAGCTCTTAAAAGCATAAAATAGCATTATATTTAATAGTAATATACCATATATATTAGTTAAACTAATTAATTACTTAATTAATTAGTTAATTAATTAACTAAACTTTTTGTACTAATATATCTTACTATATTATAAATAAAGTTTGCTATATTTAAAACTTTTTAAAAGGTATATAAAGTAGCTAAAGCTTTATACCTAACATTAAAATAAATTAATTAATTAATTAATTAATTAATAATATATTAACTACTAAAAATGCTTAGCTTAACTGTTTAATATGTTTAGTTTATTAATTAAGCTAGCGCTGCTTTAGCAACTCTTATATAAAGGCTACTTTTATGCTATATGTACATCTATGTTTTTTTTTTGCTACTTTATTTTTCTACTTCTTACGAAAAAAGTAGGTTTTCTGTAGTAGTTAGTATGTTTTTTAGCCTACTTACTGTTTTTTTAAACCTATTAATAGCTAGCTATAGCGTTAATAACGTATTAATTAGCTAAATAAACAAGTAGTACTTATAAAACAAAAAAAAAAAAGAAAAGTTATTATATGTTTTTTAATGTTATTTTTTTTCTAATTTAAGGCACTTTTTAAGTTTTAAAATAGCTAGCTTATAACGCACTTTAAAATTCGTAAAAAGCTTACGTTTTTTTTAATATATATGCTTAACTAACTTTTCTGCATATAGCTATATAAAATATATAAATAAGTAATAAAATAAATTGTAATAAATGAGGTAATTATATAATATGTTTAAGCATAGCTTAGTTGCAATATAATTAAACAAAAGGTATACTTGTTTTTTTACAAACTTAGCAATAGATTTAAAACATATAAAAAGAACAAATAATAAAAGTTATAAAAGTTTAGCATTAATTAAGCATATTTTATTTAATTATTTTATTTTTTTAATATTAATTAATTTATTGTATTAAAATATATACTATATAGTTTATTTAGTACATAAAAATATTAAATTAGTATTTATAGCTATGCTACTTTATTTTATGCTATTTTATTTTAGTAGTAATAATAAAATTAGTGCTAAGAACTAAAAGGTATAATTACTTTGTATTTAAAAAAAAAAAAAAAAAAAACGCAAAACGCTTATAATCTTTAGTAGTAACAAAAATATTAGCACTACTTAGGTTATTAATGTAGTAAACAATAGCTATATATTTATAAATGCTAGCAGTAATAAAAGTAGTAGTACTACTTAAGTTATTAAAGCGAAAATTAAAAACTAAAAATATTATATTTTTAATAAGATTCGTTTTTAAGCGCTACTCTTTACTATAAGCGTTATAACTAATATAGCTTAATTTTTAATATATAATTATTAGCTAAAAAATTAGTTTTGCTACTATTGTTTATTGTACTAATAATTAATTTTTTTTTAGCAACATTATTAAGCTTTTTATTAAAGCTTTTTATTTTTTACTTTTAAAATGCTTTCTTTACAAAACAATAGATTAAATTTAATAAGCCTACTAAAAAAACTAATTTAAAACGTAAAAACAGCACATATAAAAAGTAATACTATATGCAATTATTATATAATTACCCATTTTATTTAAAAAGCATAATTGCAACAAAACTTGTTTTTTTTTTTTTATTAGCATTATTGCTAAATAACAACTAGTTTTATTTAACTTTTTAGATTTTTTTTAAATAAGCTTACAGTTATAAATATATCTTTAATTTTTAGTGTTTAAGACTTTTTTTCTGCACAAATAAATTACCGAAGTAAAAAAAAAAGCTATAATAATATAAATATTTGTTGTTAAAATTTGTAAAGTTAAAAAAAAAATATAAATCTATTTAGCATTACATTTAAAACCTTTATTTAACATTAATTTTAAGATATAACACAACTTAAAATTTAAAAGGTTAATAAATATTTAAAAAAAACTAGATTTAATTATATTATTAATAATTTTACTACAAAGTTAATACTAAGCAACAAAAAGTTAAAAGTAAAAAAACAGTTAGCTATAATAGCTTTACGCTAACTAAAAGCCTAAAGCTATTAAAAAAAAAAAAAATAATTATTATGCTTTACTTTTATAAAAAAATTAATTAATAAACTATTAGTTAGGCTTTTATGCATTAATTTTTGCAAAAGCAAAGAATTGTTTATGCGTAAGGCTTAAAATCTAGCTGCTGCTTTAATTTAAGTTATAAGCTTAATACTACTTAAACAATGTTCTAAATGCTTAAAAAAACATAGCAAATTTTTTAGCTGCGTTATTTCTTGTTTAATAAATCATTAATTCTAAATATAATATATATATGCTAGTTATTACTATAAAAGCAAAAAATCCTTTTATTTATTTAAAAAATCTCGTATATATTAGCTATTTAATTTGCTATTTATATTATATAATACTTACTAATAAAATAAAATTAATAAAAAATTAATTTTTTAACGTTATAATTTTAATACTACTAAAATTTTTATTATTTTTTACGGACTAAAAACTAGTTTTATAAACATATAATAAAAAAGATTTATTTATGTTTACTATTGCCTATAAAAGCAAATATTCATAAAATAGCTATATTACAATTAAAAATAGCATTAAAACAATAAACGCTAATTATAACACTTAAAAACAAATAAAGTTATTTATTTTAAAAGAAGCCTATGTTTAAAATGCTTTAAACAAAAACGTTTATAGCGTTAAACTAACTATTAAGTATACTTAATATACTAAAAAAAAATAGCCTTTTTATAAGTGTTTTGCAAAACTATTTCAAAATGCTATAAAGCAGCTTTATTTAAATATACGTTTTAATAATATAAAAACAAATAAAACTAATTATACATTAGATAATATATTACTACAAAAAGTAAAACAAGTATTGCTTGCTATAAAAAACATTAATTTTGTTATAAAAGAAATTAATTTTATTATTTTACAAAAATTTAAATAATTTCTTTACTTAAAAAAAATAGCCAACAATAATTATTAAATATTTTACTTTTATAACATATATATTACTATAATTAAATCAATAAATAGCTAAAATAACTAATAAATTTAAAAAGAAAACAAATCTAAAATTAAAACTTAAATATTATAAGGTTTTTTATAATAACTTATAACCTATTTATTAACTTAAAAAAACTAAACTTATACTAATTAATACTAGTTATATATTATAAAATATTGCTATTTATTGCAGTTGTAGCAAAAAACTCAGAAGTATATATATAGTATAATAAACTACTTAAACTTAGGCTATTTTTTTATACTTCGTACTGCTAATAAAGCAGCTATTTTTAGCGTGCGTTATATACTTACTTAAATAAAAACAAAGTTTTTTTACGTAAATTGTTTTGTTTATTTTTTAACTTAACTAATTAATTATGCCTATGTTTTAATTATTACTAGTGTTTTTTCCACCTTATAATTACTTACTTTATAAACTAAACATAAAAAGTATAATAATAATTTATTTTAGCTAATAACAACAGAAAATGTTTTAATATATAGCAGCTAAAACATATGTTATTTAATAGTAATAATAAATAGTTTAATTTAGCAATTCACTATTTAATTAACATAAAACATAAGTTAACCGTAATATAATATATAGCTTTAGCAGTAAAGTTTTAGTTATTAGTTAATTTAAATATAATAATTATATAGCTATAAGCTTTAATAGTTTAACATAATGTATATATAATAAATTTATACTTATAAAAGTTGTTTTAGTACTAAGCGTAATATAACGCTTTACTTAAAAATAAAGCTTTTAGTTTTACATTATTAACCAGTTAACTATTATTTAGCTTTAAATAACAAAACATAAAACATAAAAAGTTAAGCGCTACATTTATTGCCTAAATATTAAGCAAACTATAATAGTTATAAATAAGTAGCTAGTTTGCTATAATGCTAATTCTATATATTACTAATAGTTCTTAAAGGTTATTACTATTAAAAAGAAAGTTGTTGCAAATCTTTAATAAATATGTAAGCCTAGCAAAATTTGTTAATTAAGTGTAAAAAAATAAAAACCAATAGTATTATATAGCATACTATGCAGCTATAATTACAAGACCTTAAAGTACTTTAGCTAAACTACTACTAATTATTAAACAGTAGCTAAAAGCAACAATTAGCATATTAATATAGTTCATATAAGTATTAACAATATATATAAGCTATTTTTTAAGTTAATAATTATTACTAAAAAGCTTAAAGTAAGTAAAAAAGCAGCGCAATATAGCAAATAAAATAATAATATAACTAGATCTTTATTAACTAAGATAAATTGTTTTCAAAGAATAAAAAACATAAAAATATAATCTAAAACAGTATAGTTATAATAAAACTATATATAATCTTGATTTTCCTGTAAAAAGCAATATATTTAATAATTAATAAATAAAAGTTTGTTATAATTAATAGAAATAATATGTAGCAAGGCAAAAAAATTTACCTTTATTTTATATACTTTACTACAAAAATATGTTATAAAAACATAAAACATTAAAACACTTTAGCAAAAATTAAACTAGTATAGCTATTAACTAAACAAAAGTACTATAACGTAAGCATTTTTAATGCTAGTAGCATATAGTATATGCTGCTTAAACTTAACAAAAAGTATAAAACAAAAGCGTATTAGTTCTTAAAAAAATTAAAATAAATGTATTAAAAGCATTTTTAATAATTAAAAGAAAAAAAGAAAAAATGCTATATATACAGAAAACAAGCAGCTTTAATTGCTTGTTTTTTTAAAACAAGATCTAATAATATTTTTTGGTATTATTAATACTTAAAACGTAGTAGCTACAAGTATTAATGCTAATATATATAGCTTAAAAAGTATATATTTATAAAAGCCTTTAGTAGCTAAATATAGCTTAATTATATAGCTAAGCATTAAGATATTACTGCAATATCTTTGCTTTTATAGTAAACTCTTTATAAACTATATTACTAAAAATAACTATATTTTAATTATTAACTTTAATTAATTCTGTTTTGTTTAAATGCTAAATTCCCAATGTTTTAATTAATTAGGTATATTTAAAAATAGTTATAAAATAAGTACACTATATCTCTCCTTTATACTTAAAGGAAAAGTATAGTCCTTATAAGCTTTCTTGCTTTATTTTAATATAGGAAAATATAAAAATTAGGGTATTTATAAGCTTTTATAAACATATTATGCAATAAAACAACATAAAACAATATATTATTCCAAAAAAAAAAATAACTAACAATGCTATAATAGCGCATTTTATAGTATTATGTTATATTTACTTAGCAATACATTTTAATTATAACGTAAAAAACTAAAGGTTATATAGCAAGTTAAGCTAAAGCGTTAACTTTTTATTTTTATTTAGGTAGCTTTCTTAATAAAATGTTAAGTTAGCTAAAGCTTAAAATAGCTATTTAATATAGCATTAGCTAATTAATTCCAATTAACTAAATTTAACCACTTGTATTAAAAGCAATAATTTGCTACTTTATTACAAATATAATTTGTATTAAATTAAACGTATTTATTAATCAAGAAAAATGTAAATTAGTAAATTAGTAAATAAGTTAACTAGTTAATTAACTAGCTAGCTAACTAGCTAACTAGCTAACTAAGCGCTTTAGTTTAAAACTTAGCTAAAACAGTAGTACTTGCAGCAATAACTAATTAATATAAAAATAAAAGTGTTGTACTTTTAATAAGGTTTATAGCTATATATATTAAGTAAGTTAGTTAATTAAGTAAGTATAAGTTAGCTTACAAGGCTATTAGTGTTATTAAGTAACTATATAGTTAAAAAAAAGTCCTAAAAACAACTTAAAATAACTTATATACTATAAGCTATTTAAAAAAGCGTAAGTACTCTTAAAACAGTATAAATTATATTACGTATAAAATACCTTAGTTTTTAAGGAAATTTTAAACGTTTATAAGATTTGTAAAGTTTATATATTAATAGCGCAGCAAAAGCATAAAAATATTGCTGCTTAAAAACAAAATTCTTAGATTAAGAAATAAAAGTACTTTAGAACTAACACTAATTATACTATGCGCTAAATATCTTAAAAAACTCAAAAAGGTATTAGTTTAAAAAGTCAAATAATTTAATAAAAATGTTTAGTTATAAAGTCGTTAAAAATAAAAAAGCCAGCAAAAGTATAGTAAACTAATTATTTAATTCAAGCTATTTTACTAAAAGTATTATTAAGTTGCAATTAGTATATATTTAAAAGCAGTTCGTATAAGTTAGTACTACAAAAGAAATAAATCTAGTTTAGCAATAGCTTTATAGAACTATTTAGCTATTAAAAGTTCTAAAATAGCTTTACAGAAATATTTAGTTATTTTAGTTAGTAGTTAATTTATACGCAGTATATATACTAACATGTTTAATTTATATTTAAACAGTATAGCATATATATAAATATATATAGTTAAAAAGGTTGTCCAAAAGTAAATAAAAAAAAAAGTTGCTAATAAAGCTATAACTTACTTAAATAAAGATTTTCTAAGCATTATTAAAGTTAAAAAATAAAATGTAATTTGTATAAAAGTGTACTAATTGCAAAAATAGCTAACAAAGCTATATATAGCCAAAGTATTAATTATATAAGTATTAAAAAAAATGTTTATTTGCTTACTTTTGCTAATTTTACCTGTTTTAACAATTAACTTTATTATTATTACTACTATTATTACTTTAGCTTACGTTTACTTTAGTACGTTTGCAGATTTAATTTGTAGCTAAAAATAGCTGCTAACTTATTATAATTATTTAAAAATCCACTTTGCTTTAGCTACTATGTTTTTTATAGTACGTATTTTTGTTTAGTTTAGTTTAAGTATATATGCTAATTAGTATTTAGCTTTTATATATTATAAACTGCTTGTTATAATGCTTTCTAGCAGTAATACTAATCCTAAAAATAAAAGTAAATAACTTAGTGCAATAAAGTCATATTTAGCTAATATTTATAAAATACATATTTATTAAGCATACTAAAATCTTAAAGCTATGCTATTATTACATTAGCTATATTATAGTAGTATATAATATTTTCTTTATTGCTAGCTTTTTATTATTAACTATTAAAGTAAAGTAAAGTAGCTAAACAAGCTAACTAGCTAATTAAAGTAAGTTTAAGCTAAGTTATATAGTAAGAATAAAAAAGTAAATATTACGCTAGATTTTAAAGCATAAACTTAAATATTACAAATAACATAATAAAAATTAGCTATAGTTGCTTTATTTATATTATTATATAGCTCTTTTATTAATTGTTTTATTTTTTAATTTATATATAGCTTAATTGCTTAAATGCATAAGTTATAACTTATTTCTTTGCAATTAAAGTATTATAGTAAATTTAGCGCAATTATACTGCTACAATTTTTTACTTACAACAAATAATATTATAAAACCTATAAGCAAACAATTTATTATTATTAACTTATATATTTAATTTGTTTATTAATTAATCGCTACAATTTTTATATGCAAGTTATAATATATTACACTTAGCTGCTTTAGCTAGCAATAAACAAAATTTGCTTAGCATAAACGGTTTAACTATAATTAGCAACAAACATTTAAGCTAGCAGCCTTTAATTAATAAAGCTTAAAATAAACGTATAAAAATGTTAAACTGTTTTTTTTAGCCTAGCTTATAAAGCGTTTTCATTTCTTTTAGCAAAACAGCAATTAAGTGTTAAAAAGCTAGTACGATCTTTAAGATAGTATAGCTAAAAAACTTATTGTTAAAAACCCTTAAAGAGCTAAAAGAAAGAAATTTTCACTAAAAAACCAGTGCTTTTTAAAAAAAAAAACATAATTGTTTTCGTATAAACAAAAAAAATAAAAAACAAGCTTAAAAAAAAATAAGTGTTATTAAAACCTTTAAAAGTTATAATATAAGCAAATCTAACGTTTATTTATACTAAATAAGTCCAAGCTTACGCGTTAATATAAAAAGTAATTAATAATTAAAAATATACTTTGTTTTTTAAGCTAATATTATTCTTTATTAAAAAATAAAAAGCAAGATTTTTTAGTTATAAGCTAGCTATTATTTAAAGACTTTGCATAAAACGCAGCTATTGCTTCTTTATAGCACTTATTTTTAAATAAACAAGCCTTAAAAAAAAAAAAAAAGCATGCTATTTTTACAAGTAAAAAAGCTATAAAAAAATAAAGCTTGCTTAATAAAACTAAAGTAATAAAGTTCTTTAAAAAGTTATATAATAACTTAAATAAAATGTTATATAAAAATTTTTATAAAACATTAAATATCTAAATAAATAAAAAATCTAAGCTAATTTTTACTTTAAAAAAACAAAAAAAGCGCGCAAAACATAAAAAAAAGTTAATTATTTATACAATTATAACTTTAATAAATTTTTATATATTACTATTAATGCTGCTAAACTAGCTATTAATATAATTATACTAGCTGCTAAAAAAGTTATTATTAAAAGGCAGCAAGTAAAACTAGCTTAACACTTTACTTATAATTAAAACATAAATAACATTATTAAGCAAATATAATAGCTAAAGTTAAAACAAAAAAACGTAGCAATTATAAAAAAAGAACTAAAAAAAATGCTAAAAAAACTACAGAATTAGTATGTTTAGCTTATTAATTAAAAACTATAAGCACTACAATATTATAAAATTAACATAAACCTGTTAAAAAAGCAAATGTTTAGCATTAACGCTATAACTTCTAAGTATTTACAAAGAAATAAATATAATTCTAAAAAATAAAAATAAAGTAAACAATTATTTAATTTTTTATAACAAGTAAAATTAAATAATCTTTATTTAGCAAAAGTAATTATTTGTTAAAAATATAATATAAACGATTATTATATTTATAAATGTAGTTTTGCTTACAAATTAAAACAAAAAAACATTATATACTAAAACTCTAAATAGTGTTTAGAAAAGCTAAAATTTTTTGTAAGCTTTAAGTGCATAAAAGTTCTTTTAAAAGTCATAAAGATTAGCAAAAATAAAAAAAGAATACTTAACGCTGCAATAAAATAAATATATAACTTTGTTTTAAGCAATAATAAGCTGCTAAAGCAAAAAGCTTATTATTAACTCTAAAAAAAAAACCTTGTTTTAAATAATAAAGATCTAAATGCTAAAATAAAAAACAAACAAAAAAAACCAAAGAATAAAAAACTTTACTAGCTAAAAAACAAGCAGCTAGCTTAATTTTTAAGTAGAAAATCTAACAATTAAACCTTTATACCTTATAAAATAAAATTAGCAAAAGCTTATAATATTAAAAAAAACAACTTAATAAATAGCAAGCTAAATAATAGCTTTATTGCAACTAATTAAGACTTTATATAAAGCACTTTTTATAATATAAATAGCACTAAAATCTTGCAAAGCTATATACTAAGCAAAAAGATTAGCGTAAATATGTTTTAAGCTAATTATTATAAACCTTTATTAAAAAAAGCTGCTTTTTATTAAACAAAAAGTAAAAAAAAACCTAAAAAGCTAAAAAAAAAGCCTTTTATAAATTAAATAATTAAAGAGGTTTATTTAAATAACAACAAGTTTTTTATTTAATTTAACACTAAAGATACATAAATAAACAACAATTTTCTTAAGTAAAATACTTTATTAAAAACAAAAAGTTTTAATTATTAAAAACCCTAAGAAATATAAGAAGCAAAGCTTATAAAAAGAAATTTAAAATTCAAAAAAATATAAGCTAAAAAGTTTAAGAACTTTTTAAACAAAAAAACAAATGTTACTTTTAAAGATTTTATAATAAAAGTTTTAAAGTACTTTAATATTTTTATTTAAATAATTGCTTAAATAAAAGCTAAATTATATTTTAAAGCAGCAAAAGTTCTTAAGCTAATGCTAAAAACAATATTACTGCTTTTAAATAACTTTAGTAAAAGTTTAAATTAACAAATTAAGCTAAATATGCTATAGCTTGTTTTAAAAAAAAAAAGCAATAAATTAAAATATAAAGCTTGATTAAAAACTTTATTACACAAGATTTTAACTTAAGTAAACATAAAAAATGCTTTTTTTTATAAAAGCATGAACTCTTTAGAAAAAAACATAAAATTTTAATAAATAGCAGCTAAAAAAGCATAAGCAAACTTTTAGCTAATATTATAGTTAGCTAATTAACCTAATAAACAAAAATTGCTAAGTAGCACTTGCAAAACTAGCTTTTTATTAAACTATCTAGTAGTGCAAATTAACAATAAAATAAATTATAACAGTTTTATTATATATATTTATATGCTTTAACTTAGCTTTATAACTGCTTTTTTAAAAAAGCGTTGCTATAAAATAATAAAGGTTATTTATAATTAAAACTAATAAAATAATTAAGTAATATTGTTTTTTGCTTATATTGCTTTAAATCTTTAAACGTTAAAAAATAAGTTAAAGTTTAACAAAATGCTTTTAAAAATTCTAAATTAATATAACACTATATATTCATTATTTAAAAATAACCTAAAAAAATAAAAGTTGCTAATTATTATACTTTTGCTGCTTTTTAAAAAAGTAGTATTTTTAATTAAACTTTAGCTTAGTGCTAATTTTATATTAATAACGCTAAAAGAAGTAAATAAGCTTAAAGAGCTAATATAACTAGCATTAATAATTTTATAAAGCATAAGCTAAAGCTTTGATTTTTTTAAACTAAAGATTTATAAAAAACATAACAATTATACTAATAGTAGCAGCTTAAACTTATTTAAAAAAACACTAAAGTATAAATTTTACAATAAAGAAAACTTAAGTTTAACAAATTATTTTAACTAAAAATATATAAGCTTTTTAGATCTATGTTTTATAATAGCTTTATTAATAGAACCGCGGAATATTTTAGCTACTTTTTTAAGCGTTACAAAGCTAAAAAAATTTATATAACTTTGCTTAAAGCTTACTATAAAAATAAAAAACAAGATTTATAAAAGTAATATTACTAAAATTATTAACTCTAAAGCATAATTTAGCATTATTATAAACTTTTTTGTTAATAAAAACAGCTTTACTACTTAAAATACTAATATAACTTAAAAAAGATTTAACTAAACTAGCAATTTTATTAAATGTATTAAATGCTTTAAAACTATTATTTAAATAAATAAAAGATTGTTATTTTTTCTGCTGTATATAGTTAGCAAAAAACAAGCTATTTATTTTTTGTTACTAAAAATAAACTTTATTATAAAATCTTAAATAAGTTTATATTTTTAAAGCTTTTATATAATAGCTAATATAATATTAAGAACAAGCCAGATTATTATACTAGTAATAAACTATATTAAAAGCTTAAACTTAAAAACTTAAAAATGTTAGCAATTAAAAAACTAATATATATTTGCTAAACTACTAGCTTAGCAAAAAAGCTGCATAAAGCACAAAAGTTTTAGACTTTAAATAGAAAATCTAACGATTAGCAAAAAGCAACAAAAGAAAAATTAAAAATATGCAATTTAAAGAAATATACAAATATAAACTTTTAGAAGAATTAAAACTTATATAATGTTATAACGTTAGCAGTTTTTTTAACTTTTTTTATATAAGAAAATATTAAATTTTTTAAAAACTTAAGGATACAAAATAATAAAAAGGTTTGCGCTGCTTTTAATAATAATTAATTATTTGAAATACTTTTAGTTGCAATAAAAAAAACATTAAAGCAAAAAAACGCTAAAAGATTAACAATCGTAAAAACTAAAAATCCTGCATATAAATCGGGCAACAAAAATAACTTAATTATAGCCTTAATTTAAATACTATTAACTTTTTAAGCCTTTAAAACTAACAAATTAATAAAAAATAAAACAATAATCTTAAACATAATATACAAAATAAAAAATAAAAAGATTTATTTTAAAAATAACGTATTATTTAATAGCACTGTTTTACTTAGATTCTATAAGTAAAAAAAGCAAGCTTTAAAAAAAGCAAGCTATTACTTAAAAAATCTTATGCTATTTTAACAAAATAGCATCTATTAAAACATATATTTATGTTTTAGTATTACTTTTAAAAGTACTTAATTAACTGCTAAACAATTAGCTACTTTTTTAGAAAAGCTTTGTACAACTAACTTTATTTAGTAAAAAGCAGCATTACTAACTAAAATATAGTATTATAAAAAAATAGCACTTTTTTAGAACTTTTCTAAAATAAAAAGAATTTATAATAAGATCTTTTTTTTTTATAAAATTAAAACAGTTTTTTATAAAGCATAGCAAATTTGCAGTATTTTAATCTTTAAACTTTTAAAAAACATTACTATAAAAGTTTTAAAAACTTAACTTAAGCATAGCATTTTTAAAAAAGCTTACAGTTTGTATAAATATTTACTAATAGAAAAATAAGCTATAGTTTTAGCTATAGAATATATATACTTAAGTTTAAAAAACAAAAGCGCTAATGTTTATAAAAAAGTTTAGAAAGCATTTTTATACATTAAATTAATGCTTATTTTTAAAACTTTAGTTAGCTAAAGCAAAATAGTGCTTTACTTTTAGCAGTTAACTTAAAACTAGCTTTTATTTTTTTAACGTAAAAGTGCATTTAGCTTTTGTAACTAGATTTTATATTTTTTATTTTATAGGTTATAATATAATAGCTTTTATTATATTATAAGTTTTTAATAGTGTTATAACTATAAAAGTAGCTTTTATAAGTAATTTAAGCTTTAATTAATACTTATTATTTACTTAAATATTTATTATATATTAATAATACTTAAGTACTTTAATAACTTTTACTATTGCGCAGTGCTACATTAAATATTATTTATTTATATATATATGTATATATTTGTTTGTTTTATTTTGTTTTAATAATTTTGTTTATTATAACAATTATTTATTACGCTAAGATTTTTTGTTTTTTAAATGTTTAAGCTGCTTATTAATGCTTAAGTTATTAAACTATCTGCTATAATTAAAATGCTTTAGTTATTTAGGTTTTTTGCGCTATGCTAAACAAAATTTAAGAAATCTTGATTGCTAAATCTGCTAAATAAACAAAACTTATATGCTATAAATTATAAATGTAGTTAAAGCTAACTATTATATATATAAAATATAAGTATTTATAGAAGTTTTCCGAGATTATTTTATAAGTATAAAGCTTTAAGCTATAAATAAAGTTTTTAAAAGCTATAATGTTTATATTAATTATATAGCGCTGCTTGCTAAAAATATTAATGCTTTTAAGTTAGTTAATATATAATAAACCTAAAATAACTTTTGTTAAAAAGCAATAAATATTATTGCTGCTTTAAAATCTTATAAAGTAAGCTAAAAAAATGTTTTTAGTTGTTTATTTGCTGCTGCTTATGTTTAGCAATAAGCTTTATATACTTTTTTATAATATAATTTGCAATATATTTAAAGCTTTAAAGTTAATAATTACGTTTATTGCATTATAGTTATAATAAAAGGTTTGCAACAAACTTAATTAGCTAAATTAATAATAGTAGTGCTATACTATAAATAAATTAAAAAATTAATAAAAAATGTAGCATTAGTATTAATACTTATGCTTATAGTTTAAATAAAAAAAAGCAAAGCATTTTTATAATTTGTACGTTAATGTTAGCTTTGTTTTTATTAATTTATTTTACGGCTGCAAATTATATACTATAGCTGCTTTAATTATATTATGCAAGACTTATTATTTTATGCTTAAATTTTTAAAATAATTTTACTTAAAATTAATAAAAAAAATATAATACTTTTTGCTAATATATATGCAGTATTTAAAGCATATTTATTAATATAAAAAATACTTAAACAAAAGTTATTAATATGCTAGTATAAATAGCTAAAAGAAATAATTTAGCTTTTTATAAACTAGTGCACTATATATAATAGCGCTTGCAGTAAATTAAGAAAGCAAATAAAATTTTAACTAAAATACTAATTATTATAGTAACCTAAAAAAAAAAACATACATAAAATAGCTAAATAAGTCTTAAATATAAAAAAGCTTAGTTATTATAATATAGCTAAAAAATTAATTAATTTATAGTTAGCTATATTAGCATAATAATAGTAAGCTTTAAATATAAAGCAGTAATAAACTAAGCTTTTTATTAAACTAAAAAAGGTTTATTATAATTACTAAGCAAAACTTAAGTATTTATTATAAAGCAAACTACTAATTATAAACTTTAAAAAGCTGCTTATTATAAAATACTAACTATAGTTTTTTAAGTAAAGCATAATATAATAAAGCATTAAAAGTAGCAGCATTAAATTTTAAACATAAAACTATAAAAGCAAAAAAGTAATATATTTAATTAAAAAGTAAAGCAATTATAAAATTTATTATGTATTAAATACTGTAACTTTACTATAACGCTAAATTACTAAATATATAATAAATTTCTTTTTTAAGAACTTTGTAACTATTTTTTTTTTGGCTTATTTACTAAAATAAAGCAGTATAATTGCGTTAAATCTACTATAACACTTTAATTACAAAAAAATAAATTATAACTTATGCATTTAAGCAATTAAGCTATATATAAATTAAAAAATAAAACAATTAATAAAAAGGCTATTTAATAATATAAATAAAGCAACTATAGCTAATTTTTATTATATTGTTTGTAATGTTTAAGTTTATGCTTTTAAATTTAATGCAATACTTATACTTTTATTTCTACTATATAACTTAGCTTAAACTTACTTTAATTAGCTAGTTAGCTTGTTTAACTACTTTATTTTATTTTAATTTTTTTTTATTAAGATATAGCTATTTTTAGTTTATTTTAATACTTATAATTATAAAGTTCTTTTTATTATTAATGTTTTTTGAACAAAGTTAATATTATTTTTCTTTGTTTATTTAGTTTTATAAGTTTTTTTTTATTTTTTTTACTACGTTTAAAAGTAGCTTAAGTTTTAGCACTTATAAAAGCATTTTAGCTTCGTTAAAACTAGTTTTAGCCTTTTTACATATTTAAATATATAAACAAAAGCTTTTAAAAGTGCTTAGCGTTTTTTTTAAAAAAGTGCTTATAAAAAGTTTATACTTTTTTTTTTTTAAACTATTAAGCTTAGCTAAGTCTTATATTTAGCTTGCTATACTTAAAAGAAAAAATATTTGTAAGTATATTTGTAGCAAAATAATTTTGCACTTTTAAAACGTTTTTATATTGCTTATAATAAAACTTCTTTAGTATAAGCGTTAGTTCTTTTTGCTAGAAATTCTTTTTACGCTTTAAAGTAAAAAGTATTAAAAAAACAAAACAATTAGTATTTAGCTTTCTTTTTAGCGTTTTGCTTTTGTTTCTTGCATTTTTAGTGCTTAATAAAATAAAAGCTATCTTTTTAAATCTAAAAAAAATTACATTTAGTGCTTATAAAAGTTTATAAAGCTTAGCGCTTATTAAAAGCAATAAGCATAGATTTTTTAGTAATTTAAAGCTAAAGTGCTTTTTAAGGCTTTTTTTTATAAAAACAATAAGCTATATATAACTTTTTTAATTATTAATGCTTTTTTTTAAAAACTAGTTTGTTAAGTTGCAAAATATGCAGTATAAATATAAAAGCTTAAAAAATCTGCATATATAAATGTTGCGCTAAAGAAAGCAAAAAAGTATAAAATAGCTTAAAACAACCTTTATATTAAAATGCTTTATTGCTTAATATTTTTGTAATCTTTAAAAAACTTGTTTGTTGTTTTTATTAATAATATGCTTAAAGTTTAAAATATATACTACTTTTAAAATAGTATTAATAAAAATAATAATTTAATAATTATTTAAGCAATATTTTATTATAAAATATTTTATTTAAAAAGTTCTAGCAATTATTGCAGTTTATTTTGTATTTTGTTAGTTTATAAAAAGGTTTTTTATAAATTAGCTATACTTAAGCTTAATACTTATTTTTAAAGTTTTGCTTTCTTTATTTATATATAGCTAAAGCAATATATTTAATAAAGCTTTTAATTTATGCTTATTTAGCTATTTTTTAGCGTTTAGCTTTATAAAAACGTTCGTAATATAAATAGCTTTAAACCTTTATAACACTATGTTTACTTTATAAAAGTTCTTATAACAGCTAAAAACAATAAAACTTTTTTAGTAATTTAAATACTTTTGTTTATACTAGTAAGTTTTTTTAGCAGCTATTTGTTGCTTTAAAAAAAAGGTTTTTAGCTATTACTGCTTGTTATTTTTATATATTGTTTTTAAAACTTTATTTAGCAAGAAACAATAAACTAGTTCTTATTTATTGTAAAGCTTAAACTCATTAAAGTGTTTAAAATTATTATTTTTTTAATAATCGTTTAAAGCTTTTTTTAATAGTAGCTTTTTTAAAGCTTTTATAAACATTAACTGCAAAATGTTTAGCTTTTATGTTATAAGTTTTTATTTTTTATGTAGTTTTAGCTTTATTGCTAAAACTATTAAAGATTTTATAAATATAACATTAAACTTATTAAAACATAAGTTATTATTATTGCAATAATCTTTAATTATAAATAAAAACTATATTAGCATTATAAAACTTTTTATAGCTATAAACTTAAACATTTAGCTTATAATTTATAAAAATTTCCTTAAAAATCCTTTTGTTAGTTTAAGCATATAAAGTAGCATTTTATTTATGTTTACTAAGCAATTCTATATAATAAAGTATATTAAATAAACTTTTTTCTAAAAAATAATTGTTTTTTTACTATGCACCGAATTAAAAAAGTAAATATTCTTTTTTAGAATTACATGTACTATAAACCACTAATATTTTAACGTTTTTTTATTATAATATTTTTTATATATTACAAATATTAATTTTTTTTATATTTATTAAACTAAGTTTAAAAAAAAGTCCTAGCAAGCTTTATTATTTTTAGAGAACAAATAGCTAAAGCGGTTTTTTAGTACTACTTTTTTGCTTTTTTTTAGGTTTTCAAAAAACAAGCACTTTATAAAGGTTACTTCTTTTTTAGTAAAAAAAAACTTTAAAACAGATTTTAAAAAAACGTTAACTAAAAAAAGCAACATGTTTTTTAGCTAAACATTTTTTGCATTTGGCTTATTAATTTACAAAAAAAGCATACAAGCTAAATATTTTTTATACTTTAAGCTATTAATAAACACTAGTTTTTTTTTAGAGCTGTTTTTAAAAAGCCTTTAGTTTTTAAAAAAAAGCTCTTTATAGCTAGTTATAAGGTCTGCATATATATACTTGTTTTTTTTTCTTTTTTTTTTTATTTTTTGTTTTGCTATTTATTATGCTTAAAGCTTATATTTTTTAGCATAAAGTAGCAGCTTACTAGTGCTTTTAAAAAGAGATAATACTATTTTTAGCTAATTTATAGTACTAATAATTTCTTTAAAAATAAAAAATATAATAATTAAAAGCATATACGTATAATAAAAGTAATCCTTATTAATATTTAAGCATATATATATATTTGCTATGTTTTATAGTTAAATAAAAAGTGCAAACAAGTTAAAAAACTTAATATAAATTAAAAATATAAAAGCAAATAGTATCATATATTTAAGTAAAAAGTATAAAATATAAGTATTAAAGTTAATACTACTTGCTATATATAGTTTAATATTTTTAATTGCTAATTTAAATTATTACTTTTTAGTAATTATAAGATCTTCTAAATATAAATGCTAAAAACATTTATATAAAATGTAAGAAGTTAGAATTTATTAAGTAAATAAAATAATAAAATTAAGTATAAATAAAAGGTTTAATAAAGCAAATATAATAAAAAAAAAGCTAAAATATATAGCTTTAAACTAGCGCACTTTTTTTTTACAAACTTATTATACTATTTTTAATTTATCGATTAATTATTTTATTGCTAAAATAAACTATTAATTGCTAAATGTTCTTATAATAATTATTTTTTATATGTTTGCATTAATATTAATTAAAAAATAAGCAAGTAAAGTAGTCTTAGTTAGTTAAATAGTTACTTTTTAATTTTTTTTTAATATATTTATAACTTACTTTTTTTAAACAACTGTTATAATTAATAGCAAAGTAAATAACTTAAGCTTTGCTAAATATAAAAAAAAAGCTTGTTTTTTTTTTTAATCTATTTTTTTTTGTATAGTTTTAAAGCTTTGACTTTTTCTGCAATTTTTTATTTTAGCGCTTAAGTTTTTAGATTACTTAGTTTACGCTTTCGTTATAGATTTTCTGGCCTTAAGTAGTACAATTAATTTTTGCTTAACTAAGCACGCAAAAAAAAATTCTTACGTTATTAATAGAATTTTAAACGATTAAAAAGCATTATAGCAATTTACTAACATTTAGAAAATTAATACTGCTTAGCTAACAAATAGTTCTATTTATAATATTCAAAAAATCAAGTTTACTAACAAATAGCAAAATATATATGCTTTTTTTTTCTTTAAATCTTGTTTTTTTTATTTAGCTAACTTTTTTTTTTTTTATATAACTAAGCATTAAGCTGTTTAAAAATTAAAATTTTTAGTAGTAATACTAGCAGCAAATATATTCAATAAAAAGTTAATTATAATTTTTTTTTTGAATATTATATAAATTAATATATTTAAGCTAGCTTTACTTAAGTAAAAAAGCAGTAGTATTTAAAAGCTTGCTTATTATATATAAAAGCAACTAAAAGCAGTTCTTAAAGCAAATATATATATTAAATTTTCTGTAATTTCTGTTAGCTTATAGCTATATTTATATAGTTATTTAGAATTTAAAATGCTATACTTTATAAGCATTATAAGCAAATACTAATAATAACTAAAAGCAAAAAGTATATAAAACTTTACTTTTTTTTTCTTTGCTACACTATTTTAAAATAAAGATTTAATGCATATACTAATTGCGCGTTTATTATTTAGTTATATAACTGTTTATTTTATAAGTCTTAAAGTAATATAGCTAAATATTTTAAAGCTAGCATAATAACTATAACAATTAAAAAGGATTTTACGCTCGAAAACTTTAAAAAACAAATAACTTTATCCGGAAATTTCTTTATTTGTTTAACTAAAAAAAGAACTAAATTAAAACGCAAATTAAATTGTTTCTTTTAAGCTAATTTTATTGCTTAGCTCGTTATATGTTATATTAATAAGCAATAATTCAGTATTGCTTAAAAAATTAATATAACGCTTTAATGTTTTAAGAAATAATCAAAAAAATAAATTAAATAAATTACATAAAGTAAAATAAGATAAAAAAATTAAACGATCTGCTTATATAGCAATGCTTTTTTTAATATAATTTGCAATTATTTTTTCTTATTGCATAGTTTACAAACTTTTTTCTAAGCATAATAAATAAAAAAAAAATAATTATTATATAAAAAGTTAAGTTTTAACACTTATAAAAGCAAATATATAAAACCTTTATAACAAAAAGCTTAAAATATACAAAATAAGAATTATTAATACTAAATTATTAAATTTCCTTTTTGTTTTTCTTTTAGTTTTTATTTTCTTAGCTTTGTATAAATAAATACTTCTGCTTAGTTTTCTGTAGTAAAATCTTGCTTTAGTTAAGCCTGCCTTAAATTTTGCTTAAGCGTTCGTTGTTTTACTAAGTATTTATTATTGTTTAATAGTAGCTTTAAATTATTGCTAGTAGTTTAAGCATATAAAATATAAACTAATAACTTTACAAAGTGCAATAATAGTGTTTTTTGCTTTTTAGCAGTCTTAAAATTTCCGTTAAGTATTAAATAGTCTAAACTAAAAGCAAAAAGCACTATTTAGTTCTAAACAAAAATAACTAAACAATCAAAAGTAAAAAAACTTATATATAAGCGTTAGTACAGCAAAATAAACTTAGGTAATTAAAACTAATAAGCAATTCTTACTTTTGTTTTTTTTGTTTTTACGCATTTTTAAAAAAAAGCAATAATAATCTACACTAGAACTAAGCTATTAAGCCATCCAAAAAACGTTAAAATAAAATAAAAACCTATGTTCTTAATATAATAGTAAAAAAAGTGCTAACAAATAGGTTACTATAAAACTAACAAATATAAAACTAATAAAAAAAAGCTATAAAAAATACGCTTAATTTTAAGCAAGGTAAAATGGTTTTATGCATTATAACTTAATTATATAAACTTATGCAATTAGTAAAAATAAAAAATAAAACAATTAATAAAAAAACAAAAAATAAAGAAAAAAAAATCTATTGCTTTAGCTTTTATTAGTTATTACTTTTTAAGGCGCTTTATAATATAGTAGCTAAAAAGAATAAAGTAAGCTGTTATATTTTTTAGCGCTTAAAATATTTAAAGCGCTAAAAGCTATACTGCGGCCTTTTAAACTTAAAGAGCTTATATAACTTGTTATATTTTTTTTGCTTTTTGCGGCTTAACTGCTATAGCTTTAATCGTTAAAAGCTTTATTGTTTTAGTTAGCTTTTTAATAAATAGCTATTACGCTAGTAGTTTATATATTAAAATTAGGATTTTTTAGCTTTTAGTACCTTTAGTTATTTTATATAAATTGCTTTAACTTTTCGGCAAAAAACAACTTTTTTAATTTTTTTTCTAATAATTCTGCTAGTTAGTATTATTTATAATTAACTTTTTTTTTAACTTAATAAAAGCTAATTTATTAATATAGCAGTTTTTTATTGTTAAACTTATTTATTAAAAACATAGTATTATAAAAAAAAACAAGCAAGCTTTTTTTAAGTAGTTATTTAATTTTATAAGCGTTTTTTTAAGATTTAGTTTTTATAGCTAATTTTTTTTTTTTAGTTATAATTGCTTTAACCTTTATAATATTCTAGTTATAGCATTTTAGCTGTTTAACTTTAGCTTTAATAAAATCTTTATAAAAGGTACTATTTTGTTATTTAATTATTTTTTACGTTAATATTACATTTTTTACTAGTAAAATTAGCATTTTTTTATATACTAGCTTATATAAGCTATAGTTATAATAGCATATAAAAGTATAATCTGCTTATACTACTAAGTTTAAATAATTTGGCTAATTTTTTCTAGTTTTATTTGTTACTTATATAAAGCTTTTCTTTATTAGTTTATAGCTTTTTTTAATAAAGCTTTAAGCTTAAAAATAATAAGCAAAGCTATAGTTTATTTTATATTTTAAAGTGTTTACTGCATTTTTTATTTTTTCTTTAAACTTAAAGCTATTATTATACTTAATTTTAATAAGAACTTTGTGTTAAAACATAATTTTTTCTTTAATAAACTTAAGTATTACTAAAAAATCTATATGTTTTAAAAGTTTAGCTTCTAAGTAAGTTATTATTTTACTTTTTGCTTTTATAATAGCTTTAAATCTATTGCTTAATAGCATAGTTTATATATTTATAACTTATAAAACTAAAAGGTTTAAAAAATAGTTAAAATAATGTTTTTTAGTTCTTTTGCTATTTATAGATTTTTAGCAATTAAAGCAACTAGCAATCATAACATAAACGTTTTAATAAAAGCTTTTTTAGTAGTATTTTTAAGTTATTTGTTAAGTTATAAATATTTAGTTCTTATGTATTATTTTTTAAAAAGAATAAAAAACTATAGATTTTTTTTTAGCATTAATAACTTTACTAAATAAGAACTATATTTTTTAAATAACTATAAATAATAGCAAAATTAAAGTTAGCAAAAGCTAAAGTTTTATAAACAGCAGTAAGATTTTTAAACTTTATAACGTTTATAAATATACTTTTTTTTTCTGTATAATTAATAAGTTTAATAACTTTACTTTTGTATTTTTTTAAAACTAATAAATTATATTGCATTAATTTATTAAGTGCATAAATCTTTTTTTTGTATTGTTTTTGTTTTTTTTTAAATATATTTACATTTTTTTTGGCATATTAATTTAACTTGGACTTATTTAGTTTTAGCTATAAAATTAGCTTAATAATATTTTGCTAAGCTTAGTAGTATAACATTAAATATTTTTAGAATTAATTTTAGCATATAAAATAAAAAAAGTAATGTTTTAAAACTGTTTAATTATAATAACCTTTTTGTATATAAGCTTAAATAAATTTTAAAATATACTAACTATTGGCCCACTTTTTGTATTAAGTTTATTTATAACTTTTGGTTTACTTAAATATATAGTATTTAAATATAAAAATATAACTTTGCTATAAAAAAGTAATAAAGTTAGCTTTAAAAGCTTAAGTACGTTATTTTGCACTAAGTAGCTCTAAATTAAATATTATAGCAAAAAAAAAAATATAGTTATAAATAACAGCAAACCAAAATCTACTTAAAAAAACCAGAATTATAATATAGCGTAAAAGTTAACGCAGCCTAAATTTTTTTAAAACTTAGTTATTAAATCCTTTGCTTAGTTGCTAATTAATGTTTATAGAAAAAAGTTCTTTATTCTTTATATAAGTTCGAGTATTTTCGGTTATAAATTAAAAACTTTTATATATTTGCGTTTTAGTAAAACAAAACTTATTAAACTTATTATATAATAGTTTTGTTTTTTTATTAAGATTTATATTTAGTTCTAAAATTATATACTAAGTATAATTACATAAAAAGCGCTAAAAAAAGTCTGCTATAACTTAAGTCTAAAAATAAAAAGTTAAATATTAGTTTTTATTAAAGTAAAAAAAAAAAAAGCAAAACTATAAAAAAGTTAAAGCTTTTAAATATTAATATATAAATTTTAGTTTTTAGGTAATATAATAAGTTAAAGCTATTATAACTTACTAAAATAGTGCAATGCTTACAAAAAGTATAGCTTTATTAAGTTATAAACATTAGTATTGTTTTATACTACTATTTTTAGTATATAATTAAATTGCACAAAGTAAAAAAAATAAAGATTTGGATTATAAAAAGGTGTAATACTTATAAAAAGTATAGCTTCGTTAAGTTATAAACATTAAGATTATTTTATGCTATTATTTTTAAAAAAAAAATAAAGATTTAGTTTATAAAAAAGCGTAATAACTATAATAAGTATAGCTTTGTTAAGTTGCAAACATTAAGATTATTTTATGCTATTGTTTTTAAAAAAAAAATAAAAATTTAAACTATAAAAAGGCGTAGTGCCTGTAGTAAGTATAGCTTCGTTAAGTTATAAATATTAAGATTATTTTACGCTACTGTTTCTAAAAAAGAAATAAAAATTTAGTTTATAAAAAGGTATAATACCTATAATAAATAGCTTTATTAAATTACAAACTTTAGAATTATTATATAGTATACTTTTTGTTTAGTATATTATTAAATAACGCAAGTTAAAAAAAATAAAAATTTAGTTTAGTTAAGTTAAAAATAAACTTAATAAGCTTTACTAATAAAAAGTACGTACTAATAAGTTCAAGGTTTACGTACTTAAAAAAAAACTTAACTTTTAATTATAATAAGTATTACTTTAGTATTACTAAAAAAAAGTACGTAAGTATAACTTATTTACTTTAATACTTGCATTTATATATTTGCTTTTTACTTTAGTAATTATAAGTAATTATAAAACTTATAGATTTATTTATATACTTAGCATACTATAATTTTAGCTGCAGTTTGCAAACTTGTTATATTTTTTACAAATTTTATTTTTTTTTTAAATGCTTACCTTTTTAGCTTTACTTAATTTAATTAACTTTTTATTATTACTAAGCTTATAAGTGCATATTTTACTTACTTTATACAAATAGCACATTTTTTTTTTAATTATAAAGCTAACTGCTTTACTAAAATAAACTACTATTATAATTATTTTATTAACAGCTATATTTTATACTATATTATACTTATAACTTATAATTATAATGTTTAATAAAAACGAATTAAGTTCTTATAATGCTAAGCATAACAAAGCTTTTACAAGTAGTAAGCTTATTACTTTTTAAATAAATAACTTTAATAATAAATTTTCTTTTAAAATAAAGCAGTTTAACAAACTACTAAAAGTTATGCTAGCATTTTTTAAAGCAAAAAGTAGCAATCTTAAATACGCAACTTTTTACTACAAAAGCATACTAGTACAAAAGTTTAATACGCTTAACGTTATATGTTATTTTCTGTTCTTATTTAATATTATTAAATATACTTAATATTAATACTTGTTTTTGCTATATAGCTGCAAATGCTTAATAAAAATACTATTGCAGTAGTTTAAGCAAAAAGTAACAACCTTTATAAAAATAGCTCATGCAAATATTACGTTTAAAGTTAAAAAAAAGTCTAGGTCTAAATACAAAATAAAATAAAAAAAAAGTATAAAATAGTTGCAGATTATAAAAAACATATCAAAATAAAAAAATATATTAGCAAATATTGCAACATTAAAAAAAAGCTAAATTAGCTTTAACTTTAAGTACTTATTACTTAATTTATTAGTAGACCTCTTAAAAATAAAGCAAACTTTGCTTAACTTTATTAATATATACTTTTAAACTTTTAATTAACTAGCTTACTTATTTTAATAAAACAGAGTACGTAGCGTTTTTAAAGCATAAAATATATACTGTTTTATAAATATTTAATTTTTATAGTTTAAAACTTTTATTTTTACTAAAGTAAAGTAAAGTAATTAAATAAGCTAACTAGCTAGTTAAAGTAAGTTTAAGCTAAATTATATAATAAAAAGAAAAATATAAATATTACGCTAAATTTTAAAGCATAAACTTAAACATTATAAACAATATAATGGAAATTAGCTATAGTTGCTTTATTTATATTGTTAAATAGCCCTTTTATTGATTGTTTTATTTCTTAATTCATACATAGCTTAATTGTTTAAATGCATAAGTTATAACTTATCTTCTTGCAATTAAAGTGTTATAATAAATCTTGCGCGATTATATTGCTTTATTTCATTATAAACATTAAGTGTTTAAAATAAAATAATATGGTTTGCTTTTTTTATTGCATATTGCAGCCTTTATAAACTATAAATATACTTAACTAGCAGAAAACCTTCGGCTTTTCTTGCATACCTGCCCTAAAACTTGTAGAGGTTGTGGCGTATGCTTAGATTTTATTTTAGTAATAATAGCTACTAACGCATCTCTTACTTAACTTGGCCACCCTATTGAATGAACCACCTAGGCTTGGCGTACCAGTTACACCAAATTTCTATAGCGGAATACTTAAAGGCAATTCCAGTCATTTTGGAATAACTTCACCAATATTAATCGTATAGCCATATGATTGGTATTTTTGGGATTCTAACTTAAAAACGCATCTAATAGTATTTTTTATAATTTTGTAGCTATTTTATTAAAGGCTGCATAAAAAACCACGCTAAAATTTAGCGTGGTTTGTTATACCGCTGCAGCAAAAATAGCTACAAAATTATAGAAAATACTACTAGATGCGTTTTTTAATAAGGATTCCGAAAACACTAATTATATTGCTGTACGATTAATATCGGTGAAGTTATTCCAAAGTAGCTGTAATTGCCTTTAAGTACCCCGCTATAGAAATTTAGTGTGAGTGGTACGCCAAGCCTAGGTGGTTCATTCAATGGGGTGGCCAAGTTAAGTGGGAGATGCGTTAGGTTATTTAGTTAAAAAGCAAAGCTGCACTATATATAAATAAAAAAATTGCAATAAAAACGCTAGCAAAAAACGCTAGTAAAAACTAAGCAACGATTATAATAAGCAATAATAATTTAGCAGTAACCTTATAGTTAATATATTTATTAAATCAAGAAAAAACAATATAGTATAACTTAATTTAAAAAATATATAAAGTAAGCAAGCTAAAAAAACGCTATATATTTATAAGTAACTTTAACTTTTATTACTTACTATAAAACTTAAAAAGCAAAAAAAGCTAAAAAGCAAACAAACTGCTTAAGTTTATAGCATAATAAGATTTTATGCTAGCTATTTTTTAAAAAAAAATAACTAAAATAAAGCATAAGCAAAAAAGCTTAATAATAAACTTAGTATAAATGTTTAATAACTTAGCTATTATTTATTAAAAAGACTTAAAGTAGCTAAGTTTAAACTATAAAGCATTAAAAGTTATAATTAATTTAAAAGCAGCTTTATAAAAGTACTTAAAAAAAGCAAAAAAATAAAACTAGCTTAAGCTAAACAAAAATAAAACAGCTATAAAAATAAAAGCTATTATTATAAAAATGTATATATTATATATACTTAGTAAGCTAAATAATGCTTTTAACTTTTTAATTTAGCAATTAGTAAAAATAGCAAACAAAATAACGTTTAAAAAAACTATAGAAAAAAAATACTAAGCATTACTTTAATAGTTTTTAAAAGTAATTAAAACAGAAAAAAAAGCAAAACAAGTATACTGCAAATTTTAAAGCAAAAAAACTAAAGCAGTATAGCAAGCTTTTAAAAAAAAAAAAGCTTTTAATAATAAAGTAAAAAAAGCATAAAAATATAGCTAAAAATAAGCACTTATAAAAGCATTTAAAAATTTTAAGTTGCTATAAAGTTTAGTTAAATAAGCAAAGTTTGCTTATAAGCTAGCTTTAAAAATTATTGCAATTTTATTATTAAAACAAACAAAAAATAAACTGCTTTTTATTAATACTTTTTAAAAAAAAATAGCTTTATTAATAAAGCGCTTTTTTTTTGTATTATTAGCAAACTTGTTTAATATATTTAAAAAAAACCTAACTTATAATAGCTATTAAAAGTTTATATATATTGTATTACTTAGGCTAATGGCCTACTAGCTATGCTAGTTTTTATTTTTTATATATATAAGTAAAAACTGTGCTTGTGGGTTAAAAGCAAGCTATAAGCAGCTTACTTTTTTTTTAGTAGCTAAGTAAAAATATCCTGTATTTACTTTTAAGTTGTATTAGTTCTGCTATGATTTTATTAAGTGCTTTGCTTTTTACTTTTTTGCTTTTAAGTTGTTTATTTATTTATATTATGCTATTAATTAAGTATATGTACCTTTACGTAATTACTTTATAGTTTTTTTTTTTTTGTATTTTTTTTGCTTTGTAGTTTGCTTGCTTTAGTATTATTGCTTGTTTTATGCTGCTTATAGCAGTTTTTTTAGTTTTAGCACTTATTTAGCTAAATATACTGCTTTTTTTTTTAGTCTTTTTTTAAACTTTTTTTTATTATATTGCTAATGCATTATAATTTACTTGCTTTAGTATTACTACTAGCTTTTTGCTATACTAGTTTTTTTATAACTAAGTTATAACTAAATTATAAGCAAAGTTAATTGCTTGTTATTTTTTAGTTTGCTTTTTATATATTTATTTTTTAAGCTGCTTTTATGCTTTTTATAGTAAGCTTATTAAGTAAGCACTGCTTATAAATAGCTTATATACTAAGCAATATAAAGTAGCAATAAATAATAAGTTATTTTATTTAGCTATTTATGCTAATTTTTTTCTTTTTTAATTATTAACTTTATTACTTTTATTATTATTATTACTACGTGTTTAGCTTACGCTTGCTTTAATATATTAAAGTGCTTAGTTTATAATATAATTAATTATTAATGCGTTATAATTATATAAAAATTTACTTTGCTATAGCTATTATGCCTTTTATAGTATATATTTATAACTAGCTTAGCTTAAGTATATATGCTAACTAATATTAAGTTTATATATTTAAAGTTATAAATTATTTTGCTATAGTTTTTATTAGTTATTTAATTTATAGTATTAAACAAAATAGCTAATAGCTTACTACTATATAGTTTAAGCTTTTATAACTGCTTGTTATTATGCTTTTTTGCTATAATGCTAATTTTTAAAATAAAAATAAATGCTTTAGTACTTTATACTAAAGTATTACTAATAGCTTTAAAATTTATATTTATTAAGCATACTAAAATACTTAAGCTATACTGCTATTATATTGCTTATATTATAGTAGTATATTATGTACTTTTTATTACTGTTTTTTTTATGCTAACTATATAAAAACATTAATAATTTTTATGCTTACAATATTACTAGTAAGTTTACTAAGTGCTTATAATACAAAAAAAGCAAAATAAGCGCTAAAAGTAATAATTATAGTTTTATAAATACTTTTAACTATATTAATGTTTGCACGTTTTTAAGTTTTACTTTATGCTTATTTTAACTATTAAAGTTTTTTTAATTTTAAGTGCTGCTAATAATTTTTTAGCCTAAAAAAGTTAATAAAAAACTTCGATTATTTATTAAAGCTTATATAGCTACGCGTTATTTTTGTACTAATAAAAATATTTAAGCTATGCTTATAGCTAATATATAACTTTAAGTTATAATTAAAAAAGCAAAAAAAGCTACAGCAAATAAAAAAGCTAAAAGTTTTACATAAATAAGCTAGTTAAAAAGTGTTTATATAACTTATAAAAATTAGCATTATTATATATTTAATAGTTAAGAATTTTAGTAAAATTTTAGTATTTAATACTTAATAAAATTGTTTAATTGCTTTGCTTTTTTATAATATATGCTTTTTAATTTCTATAGTTCTATATTTATAATTTTATATTGCTATTTTTAGTACTTTATTATATTATGCTTTACTTTAAAATTTATAAACGTAAACTTATAATAAGCAGTTCTTTTAAAACTATAAATAGCAAACAGCTTTATAACAAATGTTCTAGCTTTTGCTTTATAGTTATAGTAAACCTTTTTTAGCTCGAAGAAAAGCTAGTATTAATATTTAGCTGCTTTTGCTTTATGTTTAAAGGCCTTTGTTTCTATATTTTTGCAGCTGCTTATAACTTAATTAGTTCTTTAGCTATGTTATAATAGCTAAGCCTTTTTGTATTTAGAACTTATTTGGCTATCTTACGTGCTTTTTTTAGGTTGTGCAATAACTAGTAGCCTAGTTAAAAATTTGTTTGCTTTTTTAGTGTACTACAAGTAATTAAAAGTTTATAATTAATATTAATATAAAAAAAAAACATAATATTACTAATATAAAAATTAGCGCTATAAAAAGCACTAAAAAACAACTTATTACTTAATAGCTTTTTTAAAGCTTATAAACTTGCTTTAGCAAAAAGAATAGCAATATTATATATTGTTAGCTTTTTATTAAAGTATTACTTAATACAATTTAAGCAAACAAAAATAATAATTATATTTAAGCTTAAAAAATTAAAAAAAACTAAAAAAATAGCTAAAAAGTAATACTTTATTATGCTTATTTATATAATAAAAAAAATGCTAAAAAAAAAGCTATATTATTACATAGCAAAAGTAGCTAAGCAAAAAAATCTTTTATTAAATAATTAAATAAATAATAAACAAAACAAATTAATAAATATAGTTATTAAACTAGTATTAAAAACAGCAAAAAAAGCAATTAGCAAAAAAAGTATAGCATTTTTACTACAGCTAAACATTATAAAAGCTTTTAATACTATTAACAAAAAAAAAATAATATATATTTTATAGCAAAAAAGCTTTTTTTTTTTTAATAGTTATATAAATAAACTTTTTTATATTAAATTATATAATGCATTTTTGCTTTAATAAAGCAATATTTTAGTTAATAATATTAAAAGCTAAAGTTTTTTAAAAGTTCTTACTTTTTTTTTTTTTTTTATATATATTTTAATACTTTATAATAACTTTACTATATATTAAAAGCTAATAATAGTTAGCTTTACTAATAATACTAACTTTATTATAGCAAACCTAAATATAAAATAAAACTATAAAGCTTTAAAAGCAGTATAAAAAACATATAAAAGTTAAACAAAACAATACAAAATAAAGTTTGCACTACAAAAAAGCAAATTAATGCATTTTTTTAGCAGTAAAACAGTGCTTATATAAATAGTATACTTTTTTAACGTAATGATATATTTAAAAAATAATGCAAAGTTTTTAAAAGTATAGTTTAACAAAAATATAAAGTAAAAAAAATACTTAATAAAGCTTAAAAAAAAACTAAGCATTTCATTATATATAATAATTAAGCTATAAAACTTTATATAAAGCAATAGCATAATAAAAGCAAAGCAAATATATATTATAATAATATAAAGCATTTTAGTTTATAGCATAATAACTTAGTATAAAAACTTTGAAAAAAACAAAGCAAAAAGTATTGCTAATTTATTAATAGCAATTTAAAATAAATGCTTTAAATATATAACTAAAACTTTTAAAGCAACTAAAATAAAGCATTTAAAAACTAAAATAAAAATTCTTTTTATTAACTTATATTTTAGTAGCAAAATAATAGCTTATAAGCATTATATAAAAAGCTTAATAGCTAAAAAGTTAATTTAAAAAGCAATAAAAAAAATTAAAACTTTTATTTAAAACATAAAAGCCTAAAAAACTAAAAACTAAACAAAAAGCAAGCTTATAAATAACAATAAAAGTATAGCTAAAAAAGATTTAATATTAGCTTTAAACTTTTAGCAAAAAAAATAATTAAAAAAAAAAAACTTAAAATTATACTAAAAAAAAATAAATAAGCAAATAAAGCTAAACTAAAACAAATAATAGCTATTTAATAATAGCTAAACAAAAGCTTAATAAAAATAAAGCTTTTAAAAAGTATAATAAATTATTAAAGCATAAAATAGCTATAATAATGTAAATATGCATTAAAAAAATAAAGCTATAGGCTTTTTTACATAAAAAAAAGGTTTTAAGTTTTTTTATGCTTTTTTGCAAATATGCCAAAAAAAAAAAAACCTTTTAGCATATAATCCTATGTTATAACTTATTAAAAAACAAAAAAAAGCAGCTATATAAAAGCTTTATAGCTAAATTACTATAAATTAATAAAAACTTATAACTAGCTATAAAAAAGCTTAAAGCTATAAGTAATATTATAAAATAATTATTTATTATTAGCAAAATAACAATATATAATAAAGCAGTTAAAATAAAAAGAAATAAAAAAAGAAAAAAAAAAGCAAAAAATAAAAAAAAAACCGGCAAAAAAAGCAAAAGCGCTTTTTTAAAGGTTCTAAAAAACAAAAAAAAAGCTTTTATATGCTTCCTAAAAAGGCAAAAAGTCTAAAAGCTTTAAAAAAAGTTCTTTTGCTTTTTAATTATTATTTTCTGTTTAGCAAGCTAATTAATAAAAACTAGTTATTATAAAGTAAAAAAACTTCAAAGTAGCAGCATAAATATTGTTGCATAGGGTTTTTATTTAGCTTTTTATATAGTTTTGCCTATAAGTACACAAATAAAAGAACTGCGCTATAAAGCAGCATAGCAAGTTATTAATAATATAATAATATATATTTATTTAATTTTATTATTAATTATTATTATATATTAAGTAGGTTTTTATTAAAAAATCAAAAACTAGTTAGTTTAAACTAAAAACTAACTAGTTTTTTTTTAAAGTGATTAAAAACTAGTTAGTTTAAACTAAAGACTAACTAGTTTTTTTTTCTAATAATTAAAAACTAGTTAGTTTAAACTAAAGACTAACTAGTTTAAAATTTTAATGACTAAAAACTAATTAGTCCTTAGTTTAAACTACTTTAGTCCTTATACTAAGGACTAAATTATTAACACTAATTATAATAAATAAAAGATTTTATATTATTATTTATATATATTAATAACATTTAATATATAAATTAAAATATAATAAAAAATTAAATATATTTTAAATAAAGTGTATATAAAAAATATAATATTAATAAACTATATTTATTATAATAAATAATTATTAATAATTTATAAAAAAGCAAATTATGATCTATTAAATGTTAATATAAAAACAATGTAATATAAATATAATAAAACTTACTTGTTTTTTAAAATAAGTGTAATATAAAAGCTTAATTATAAACGGTGTATAAAAAAGCCATTATAAACTATTAAACGTTAATATAAAAACAATGTAACATAAATGTAATAAAACTTACTTGTTTTTTAAAATAAGTGTAATATAAAAGCTTAATTATAAACAGTGTATAAAAAAGCTATTATAAACTATTAAACGTTAATATAAAAACAATGTAATATAAAGGTAATAAAACTTACTTGTTTTTTAAAATAAAGCGGTATAAAACACCATATAAAACAAATAATACTTTAAGAAAATATAAGTAATACATAAAAAGAAACAAACGTTAAAAAATAATTCAATAAAAAAGTAGAAATAAATGTTGTAAAATAATAAACATTAAACATTATAAGCCATTTTAAAAATAAGAAAAGGAACTTAAGTAATAAAACGGTATAATAAAACCTTATAAAAAGAAGCATACTTTAAAAAAGTATTAATAATATATATTGAAATAAAGCGGTGCAATTGCAATAGATCTATTATACCACTTTAATTGCAAGGAGATAAGTCATAACTTATGCATTTAAGCAATTAAGCCATGTATGAATTAAGGAATAAAACGATTAATTAAAGGGCTATTTAATCAGGGTTGAAAATTAGTACTACTAATTTAGTATTTAGTACTACTAATACTAAATTAGTTTAGTATTACCTAGTACTAATACTAAGCTAGTTTAGT
>MU400655.1:0-103825 GCA_022578965.1 Xylaria sp. FL1777 | reverse complement strand
CGATCTATTTTTTTTATATTTTTATTTAAAAAAATATTAAAAGTATATTATATATTTTATAAACTATTCAAAAAAAAAAAAAAAAAAAAACTTCTTAAATATAGCTTATAAAACTACTACATTTTTATTAAAAAAAAATATTAACTAAAGCTTTATTAAGTATATTATATAAGCTTAAACAAAATAAACGTTTTATAAAAATATATTTAAAAAAATCTAGCAAAAAAATTTCTAAAAAAGTTTTAATTATTTGCTAAATACCCTATAGTATTAATACTTAAAATAAAAAATAAAAAACAACTAATTAATAAAAAAAAAAAACTAGTATAACAAATAATAATTAATTATTAATTATTAAATATAATTACTATTATAAATAAATATTTTTTTATTTTATTAATAACTATAAAAAAAAACATTAGTTAAGCAAAATAGTTTATAGTAGTTAATATTTTAAATAAATATTATGCTATTAAAATAGCTAAAAAAAAAAAATAAAAAACTGCTATATAAACAATATATAAACTATATAAATATATAGTTATATTATAAAAACTATAAAACATATTAGCTAGCTTTTAATATATAATAATAATAATTTTATAAAAGTTTTTAAATAAGTTTATATTTATTTACTTAAATAATATCTTAATTTATTTTAAAACATTAAAAAAATATAAAAAATATATAACTTAAGTATTAAAAATACTTAAACAAGCAAAATTACAACTTAATACAAAAAAATATATATAGCATATATAAAAAATCAACTTTTTAAAATTTATAATTACTTTAAAATAAATATAAATTTAATAGTTAAAAATTAACATAGTATAAAACTAAAAAATATTTAATTTAACTACTATTATAAACATATAATAAGCATTAAAATTTTTAAACTATATTTAAATGTTAATTTAAAACTTTAAGAAAATAGCATTTTATTTTATAAAATATATAAAAAAAAAATATAAAAAAAAATCCTTTTTAATTTTAAAAGAAGCCTAAAAAGCTTTTAAAGAACTAAAACTAAAAGTTATTTTTAACTTTATAGTTAAACTACTTAATCTATAAAAAAAAAAAAAGCTAAAAATAAATGCTTTAAATAGTATAATTATAAAAGTTTTAAAACAACTAAAAAATAATAAAAAATAATATTTAATAGTTTATTATTTTAAAGCACTATAAAATATAGTATTATAATACTTTACATATAATAAAGAACTGCTTATAATTATTATAGCACTTAAAAAGTAAAAACCGTTTTTTATAAAAACTATAAAACTAATTAAGATTTATTTAGATTATTAAAACCTAACAAAATTTATAATTATATAAAAGATTATTAAACAACATAAAAATTAAATCATTTTTTTTTTTAAGTTTAACTTTAAAATATATTATATTAAAAAAAAAGAAAATATTTAAGCGAACATACTTAATTAATAAAGTTAAAAAAGATTTAAAGTTTTAAAAAAAAACATTTAAGTATTATATCTTTAAGAAAATAAAAGCTTAAAAGTTAAAATTATACTTAAGAACTTTATAAATATATAACTATAATAAGCTTATAACTTAAAAAAGTTAGTATAGCTACAAAAATATAAAAAATTAAAAAATAATAAGCTAATATATAAACATAAAGTTTATTTACTAAAATCTTTATAAAATAAATTTATTAAGAAATTTTATAAATATTTATTATATAAATACTAAAAAACAACAAAAATAGTCTAATAATTATAAAAAAAATACAATTTTTTAAAACTATAAAACATAATTAAATTTATTATAAAAAAATATAATATTTGCAATAAAGCTAAAATAGCTTAACATAAACTTTATAAACTACTATAATTTATATAAATACTTAAATAAACATAATATATAATTGCTTAAGATTTTATTATAATATTATTTTTATTAATTAATTTAGTTATAAAAATATAATATAATAAAATATAAGTTATTATTAATAAATTTATTAAGTATGCTTACTTTTTATTGTTTAAAAAAAACATAATAGCTAAATAACTTATATATACCTTTATATGCTAATATTTAAATAAACATAAATTATTAAAAAAAATTATTTTTAACTAAAATAAATTGTTTATTTTTAAGTTTAAAACTAGTTTTTTTAAACTTATTAATATTAAATTAAAGTTTTTAATTGTTTATTACTTATAAACTAATAAATAAACAAAAAAACTAAACTAAATATTAAAACAATACTTATAAAGTTATATTAACTATTAATAAAACAATTAAATAAAACTATTATTAATAATATAAATCTTATATAATATATTAATAAACAAAAATATAAATATATTTTTGCATAAAGCTATTTATAAATAATAAGCAACTATTAAAAAACAAAAAAAAACATTAATAATAGCACTTGCTATTTTAACTATAGTACTTTAAGCAAAAATTATTGCAACAAAAATTAAAACGCTATAAGCTAAACTATAATTATGTTTTTAGTTTTTATAATAATAAATGTTAATATATTATAATAAAAAACAAACTAAAAAACTAACTTTTAAAAAAAAAAATAAAGTTTACTTATTATAACAAAAACAAAATGCAAACATTAATATTTCTTAAATTAAAACAAAACAACTAAGCAATAAATTAAAATTTAAAAAACTTAGCTTTTTTAAAATTAAAAAAGTTATTTTACTTATTAACTATAAACTATTATTACTAAAAAATATGCAAATTTACTTTATTTTTTATATTTCTTTATTAAAATTAGCACTTATTAAAATATTTATTAAAATATAACTAGAAATAAAAACAAATTAAAACGTTTATAAAGTTAAAAATATATTAAATTTTTGTTAAAACAATAATAATTTAAAGTATTTTATTAAATAAAAAAAATATTTATATGCTAATAATACTTAAAAACTTAAAAAACACTTAAAAACTACTAAAGTAGTTATAAATTAGTTTTACTGCTAATACTTTAACTACTTAAAACTAAAAAAAAAAAGTTAGCTTTAAAAAAAACGCTTAAAAAATCTTAATTAAACTTAAATAAAATAGCTTATGTTACTTTAGCTTGTTTTTTTTGTAGTTTTTGCTTTTTTATTAGCGCTTTTTGCTTTTTTTTAATATGTTTTATTTTATTTAACTTATTTAAGAACTAAAGCTTTTATTAAACTATTTTAACGCTTTTTGCTTTTAAAAAACATTTTTGTATATAAAGTTAAGCTAACTTGCTTAAAACAAAATTAAAGCTATTTTAAACTCGTTTTAATTTTTTTTACACTAAAAGTAGCTATTATTTTGCCTGCTTTTTTTTTTTTTAAAACAATAGTGCTTAAAAACTATATTATTAATTAAATTAATTAAAACTTTTAATTTATTGCAAAAGCAATTAGCACATATATATTTAAAGTAATAAAACATATTGTTTGTTATTTTGCATATTAATAACTAATTAAAGCAGTAAAAGCAAAGCATAACTTTATAGCTAATAAAATCAATAAAAAAAGCAAAAACAAGTTTTTGCTTTGTTTTAAATAAGCAATTAGTTCTTTTAATACGTTTTAACATTTTAATATACAGAAAAAAAAAAAAAAAAACACTTATAGAAAATTATTAAAACAATAATTTTAAAAAAAAGGAAATAATATTACAAAATTAGCATAAAAGTAGCTTTTAAAGCAGCTTAATATTTTTATATATACTTTATATCTTTTTTTTACTAACTAAAGCTAAATTACGTAATAATTTATTTAGCTTACTAAGCTTATAATAATTTAAGGCTTATTAAGCTTATAATAATTTAAAGCTTACTAAGCTTATAATAATTTAGTGCTTACTAAACTTATAGTAATCTAAAAAAGATTTTTGCTTTTTTTACCTTTTTTTTGTTTATATAATTACACATTTCCTATATTTAGTTATTTATTTAGTTTTAGCTTTTTAGCTATTAATTTTTTTTTATAACTATTAAGTACTAATATATTTATTACTTTTAAATCCCTTAAGACCTTTATTAGTGCATAGTAATAAAAGTACCCTAAAAACCTTCCTAACGGACTACCGCTAAAGATTTTATTATTACTTACAAATTAAAACCTTAAAAGTAAACCTGTTATATTAATATATAACAGGTTTATTACAACTAAATCAAAAATAATAGCTAGTTAAAAGCTATTAAAAAGCAAGTTTATTTAAACTGCTTTTTTTATTATTTTTGCTAGATTTGTTATAATTAGCTACTTAATATACTACATTTACTAGTTTATATTAATGAGGTATTTTAACCTTTTTTTTTAAAAATGCGAACAAAAAAAAATAAAATAATAATATTAATGCTATAATAAAAGCTAGTAATAAAGCTTAAAACTAGTAATTATAACTTTATTTAAAATAAAATAACTTGTTATAAGCTACGCTAGTTTATATAGTTTTCTTTAAACCTTTTAGCTAAAAAGCAGTTTTTAAAGTTTATATATATATAATTAGTTTAGTTTATTAAACCTTTAATGCCTCTTAATATATCTTATATTAAAACAAAGGCTAAATAGCTTTAAATCCTTTAAGAATTAATTAAATATATTGATTATTAGTATAACTTTTTTAAGAAATGCTATAAGTGGCTTGCTTTTTAAACTAGGTTTAAAATAAACTTAAAGCTTAAAAAAGCACTTAATTAAAAAATCATAAGTATTACATTGTAGTAATAAGTAAATATTAATAAAATAAAAAGTATTAAAAATAAACTAATAAAACTCCTTATTATAAGCCTATTTTTACCTTTAGCTAATTATTATAATACTATTTTTAATATTAGCTAAGCTTAAAATTGCTTATAAACTTTAGCGTTTGTTTTAAAGCTTGCGTTACTTTTTTATCTTTTAAATTAATAGTTATAAAAAGCAGGACTTTTAGTTTTAAGCAACCTATTATATTGTTGCTAGCGCTAAATATATTACTTAAAACCTGCGTTAATATATAGTTCTTTTATATGCTTATTATATTTAGTGTTTACACTTAGTTATGTTTTAGCTTATATAGCTTGCTTATAGCTATTTAAAGAGCGCTAAAACTAGCATTAATATTAATGGCTTTATTTTAATTAGTGCTGCTTTTTTTACTACGTTTATAGCTAGCAAAGTTAAATAAGCTAACATTGCTTTTTAAAAACTACAACATAATAATAGCATAGCTATAAAATAAAGAATTATTTAAGTTAGTTAAGCTTATGCGTTTAAAGCTAGCTATGCTTGCTAATAGCACTTTTAGCTTATTTTTGCTATTTATAAATATGCATGCTGCACTTAAAGCTTATAGGTTAATTAGCTTACTTTTTAGCATTAATAGTATTTTAAAGCTTATAGCCTTTAAAAGGTTTTATATAGTAGCTTTATATATTTTAACGTATAAAACGCTAATAAGTGCTATAGTTTTTATACTACTATTGCTAAATAAAGTGCTATTAAAGCAATTTAAAATAGCTTTAATGTTATATGTTTTTTTTATGCTAGTTTAATTATAAAACAGCAAAGCAATATTAGCACTATAGTAAGCTAAGTTAATTATAAGCAGAACTTTTGCTTAAACTTTATTATTAGTAACATTAAGCCTAAAAATTACGTTTAGCTAAAATGCTGCTTATTGCTAATTATGTGCGTATATCTTGATTTTTAATAGCATAAAGATTAAAAAATACTGTTTTGTTGCGCTTAGCTTAACTTATATAGCTATTTAAAAAACGCTGCATATTATATAGTACTGCTTATAGTATTACTGCGCTTTAGCCTTAAAAGCACATATTTTAGCTTTTGCAATAGCTGCTTGCTTTTTTACTACTTAAGCTTTTATTTGTTTATAGTTTAAGTCTTTTTTTAAGCTATATATAGTTTTTTTAAAAACAGAAACTTTATTGTTTGCTTTTTAAATAGCGCTATTAATAGCATAAAAAAGCTTAAACATCTTTTTGCTAATTTAAAGCTTTTTTTGCACTTTGTTTATATTTGTTGTTTTATTATTATTATTGCTAATAAAGTTGTTTAAGTGTTTTAATTTAGTTATAGCATTGTTTAAATTTGCTTAAAAGCGTTTATTATTAGCTTGCAAAACCTTTTTTTTTAAAAAAGCTACTTATTATATTTTGCTTAAGCTTTAGCTTTAGCTTTATACTTTATTCTTTTAATTAATTGCTTTTTATTTTTGCTTTTTAGTTTAGCATTCTTAAATTTAAGCTAGCTAAGCTTGCTTTTTTATTAATGGTTTAATTATGCTTTTTGCTCCCTGTTTTATTACACTTTTATAGCAGCTTTTTTAAAAGCTTTAATGCAAGCCTGCTTTATATTTAATTTACTTTTTTAAGCTTTAGTAAATGCTTTTAAGGCTTACGTTTTTACAAAAGCGCTTAAAAGCTAAAAATTAACTTTGTTTAATTTTGCTTTTAGCTTTTGCTGCTTTTAAGCTGCTAGCTTTATAATAGCTTTGTTTTTTAGGCCTTTTGCTTTTATTTTAGTACTCACTTTTTTATATATAGTTTGCAGCTTTTTGTATAATGCGCTTATTTTTTTTAAAGCTGCGGTTTTTTGTTTTACTTTAAGTTTAAAGCTCTTAACGTTGTTTTAAAGGCTTTTATATAACACCTCGGTTTACTAAGCTTAATTTTAAGCATTTAGCTTTAGCTTATTCACTTTTTTTTTAAGGCTATATACCTTGGTGCAAGTTTTCTTAAGCTTTACTTTAAGCTGCTTTACCGTTTTTATAGCTTTTTTTTTTGCAGTATTTACGTTTATAGCTTTTTTAAAAAGCGTTGCTAGCTATGTTTTAAGCTTTTTAACTTTTGTTAACTTTATTTGTAGCTTTATAAATACTATAAAAAAGTTGTTAGCGCTAATTTAAACATTTTATTAATAATTATTAAGGAGTTACTTTAGCTTAAGCACTTTGCTTTTTAGGAGTTGCGCTTTATTACTATTTTTTTTGCTTTTTTTTTAAATAATGCAAACTTAATTAAGTTATGCAAAATTTATGCTTAAAGCATAGCTCCTAAAATAATACGACCTTTTAAAATCTTCTGTTCTAAGTATAATAAACATATTAGCAACCGATTAACGTTTTATAGTTCTATAATATAATAATAAATTAAACTAATTTTAGCAGTTATATATTATATAACTTTATTATATTAACTAAGACATAAATTAATATTTAATAAGTTATTAACTACTTTTTGATTTTTATTATTTATTAGTGCAGCTATTTGTTAAGATTTTTTCTAAACTAAATCACTAGAATTTAAGGCAAATTAATAGTTTTAAACTAACTTGTTCTTAAAAGGTAATTTTAATAATATATAGTTTAATTCTTATATAATAATATATTATATAAGCTTTTTTTTAGTTAAAATAATTATAATAATAAAGAAAAGAACTATAGATAAGTATTAATAAAAGGTGAATAATTTTACCTTAATAAAAATAATAAGGGCAATAAAAATAATGAAAGCAATAAAGATAATAAAGGCAATAAAGATAATAAAGGCAATAAAGATAATAAAAGCAATAAAGATAATAAAGGCAATAAAGATAATAAAAGCAATAAAGATAATAAAAGCAATAGAAATAATGTAAGTAATAAAAACAATAAAAACAATAATCTAAATAGCATTTTATTAAAGTTAAAAAAAACAAAAAAAAAAGAATTATAACTTTAGTAATATAACTATTAGCATTAAAGCTAAAAGAAATAAAGAGCTTTTATTAAACAAAAACAAAAACTTTATAATATATTTCTTAATTAAGCAAAGAAAACTATAGTAAGCATAAAATAAATAACAAGGGTTAAAAAATAAAATCTTTTTAGCAAACAATAGTTAATTTTTAAAGAGGATTTTATAAACTTATAGTTTTTATAATAGCTTTATTTTACAAAAATACATAGCTTTTTAAGTATATATATAAATAACACTAAAGCTAATTTATATAGTTCTATATATAAAAATAAAATCAATACGATTTTTTATTAATATTAAGCTTAGCTAATAATGTTATATATGCTAAATAAAAGTCTAGTTATATACTTTTAGTGTATGCTTTTAGGTTAAGGTTTAATTAAATAACATTGCAAAGTTTTAGTAGTTATAACAAGCGCTAAAATTTAAAGCTTAAAAAATAACTTTAATTTAATAATAATATTCGAGGTTTTAACTAAGTTTTTAAATCTTTTGTTTTATTAGCTTAATTTAGTATTAACGGCTTAACTTTATATATAAAGCCCTTAAATGTTCTTAACCTTTAAGCTTATATTAATTAACTTTAATAAAAAAGAAATAAATAGCTTTAGTTTTAATATTAATAAAACATGCGCAAATATAAAAGTATATACTAAAGTCCGTATATAATAACGCATAAGTGTTATATATATTAAGAACTTATTTATTATATAGCTATATTTATTAGTAAATTATAACTACTATTAAAAAATAATACATAGGTATATTAATTAATATTATTTGCTATAAAAAGTTTGCGCATAATTAAAGTATAAATAGCTATAAACTTAATAGCTAATAATAAATAATAAAATCTTATAAAGCTTGCTTTTATATATTACTTAATATAGTATTTAAAAATGCGTTGCAATATAACTTTTAAACATTATATATATGTTTAGTAAAGCTTTATTTTAGCTTTTAGCTTTAAGTTTTTTGCAAGAAAAGCTAACAAGTTTAATTTTAATAAAAGGCGCAATTAAAGTAACGCAATTATTATTTAGCCCATTAAATTCTTGCAAAAGCTGCTATAATACTAAGGTGCTTACTAAATATAATAATGCTTAAAAAAAAGTCAGAAAAGTTAGGTTTATAAATATTTAACCGCAGTAAGAAATAGTGTATTATAAAAGACAAGTTTTGCTAAAAACTATTTATGTGCTTTTGCAGAAAAAAAGTAGCGCTATAGCTTTGCTAATGTTTTAAAATAGCTGCTTTAATTGCTTTTGCATTATTATTTTAAAGCATAAAGCTTTTGTTTTTTGCAACAAATAAATAGCTGTTTTATTTGTACTGCTACAAAAAGTAAAAAAAGCTTAAGTATTTACTAAAAACCGTATAAAAGCCCTTAAAAATGTTCTTAATTGCTTAAGTTTGCTAATGTTATACTTGCGTTTTTGTTTTTAGCTTATTGTTAAACCTTAATTTATGCTAAATCTTATTTATGTTTTAAATTTTAAGTAATTAAAAGTTAGCATTACTAGCATAATAAAAGTTATTAAAGACAAAATAAAAATTGTTAGCTTATTAAAACTTTAGCTTTGCTTTGTTTACTAATAACATTACTTAGTTTTATGCTTTAAGCTATAAGCCTAAAAGCTGTTAAAGGAATTTTGCTTACTAGTGCTAAAGCAAACTATTATAAGCTTGCATATTAGCTAATTAAAACACATGTTTTTTTCCTTTAACGTTAAATATAAATAAGTAAAACGCCTTTTAATTAGCTTAAAAAATACTAAGGTGTTCATTTTTGTTTTATTAAAAAGTGCTGCTAAAACACATGCTTAATAATAGTTTAGCAATATAATATATAGTGCACTAAAGGTAAATTATTAGCATTTTTTATTTTTAAGCGTAATTTATGCGTAGCTATAACTTAAATAGCAATAAGTAACATAATTACGCTTTAAAAACCTATAAGTTAAGCTTTATTTATTATTATAATAAAAATTCCTTAATATAAACATAAGTAGTATATATTAAAAGTAACGCAAGCTTAATAAAGCAACTAGTAGCTTTTAAAGTTTAAATCGCTAAAAGAACTAAAAAGCAAGTATTAATTATATATATAATAAATGTGCCTTTAATAACTTCTAAAATATTAAACGTTATAAAAAGTGCTTAATAATAATTTGCTTAAAGTAAGCGCTAGCTTTTAAGCTAGCTAAAATATAGCAAAAATATTATAGCTTAGTTATAATAGTAGCAAATAAAACAAGCAAACATTTGTTACGCTACTATTACTACTTTTATTATAATATTTTACGCAATTTTTAAAAGCTAACATTATTATTTATTATGTTTTTATTAGCTTATAATAGCATACTATATCTTTTTTTTAAAACACATTTTTATATTATAAAGTTTATTTTTGTTATTTTTTGCAACTTATTTACTATTTATAATTATAAAAGCATGCTTTACTGCTAAAAATATCTTTGTTTTTAGCTTTAATTATACTTTTATTAATATAGCTACTATAGTTCTAAAAGCTTAAAACTAAATAGCTTTATTTATTTTGCTAAATATAAGCGCACTTTTATTACTATAGTATACACTAGTTTTTATTTAGCTAAATGTAATAAAGCAAAAATCTTTATAAATAAATATAAAACTTACGTTTGTTTAAAATATAAAGTAGCAAAATTTGCAAAAAAAGCTATTTAAAAGCATATTAACTAATGTAAAAAATAACATATTAATACTATTAAAGCTTATAAAAGTACTAAAGCTATATGCTATTGCAAAAACTATAACGGATGCTTTTTTAGCGTTAGCTTATAAAGCTATATTTGCTATATTATTAAAGATCTTATTTAGCTTAATTTATAAAATAGGCTTTTAAACCTAAGTATTATTTATATTTACTAGTGCTGCTAAAATAGCTTAATACTTAGTAGCGTGCTAAAATAAATGCTTAAGTGTATTTTAAACGCAACTGTATTAAAGCTGCATATAAAAACGTTTAAAGCTATTATTATAAATTAATAATTGTTAGCTTATAAGCGCAACTTAAAATAAAACATAAAAAGCAACCTTAATAATAAAAACAATAAAGCAAGCAAACTAAACGTAAAAAACTAAAAAGTAGCGCTTAAAAATAATTGTTTAAAAAAACAACAAATAATAACTAATAAAGCTAAGTTGTTTAGCAGTTTTTAAAACAGCTTAGCTATATACTACAAATAAATAATACGTAAGCTAAGCAAAGCTAGTATTACATTTAATAAGTTTTAGGATATATTATGCGAAGGTTTAACTTAAAAGCATAGCTTTTTTTACTGCTTTTTTTAATATATAATAATAGCAAAAATAACATACTTTTGCATTAATAGCAAAAAGCAACTTTATATTTTATTATATTACTATTGCTATATATACTTATAATAAGCAATTTAGCTTTAAATTTAGCAGTTTAAGTTTATAGTAAGTAGTATTTATTTATGCTATAAAGAAAAATATTGCTAGCTAATTGCAATGCTTTAGCACTACAAGCTTTACGCAAACTAAGTTATAATATAAAACATTAAAAGTTAGCTTAAGCTAAACGTTATGTAAGTTGTTTTAACTAAGGTTATTACATTGCTTATTAAAGGCTTTTTGTATTATAGCTTTGTTTGCTTGCTTTAAACGCTAATAAAACAACGCTTAAAAAGAAAAAACATAAATAATGTAAAAAAAGCTGTTTTTTTCGTTAATATTAAGTCCTTTTATAACTTATTAAAAAAATGTTTTATAGTATACAAAATAGCTATATAGTTTGCTTTAAACAAGCTATTACTTAATATATTTATTAATTATAGCTTTATATGCTACAAGTTATAATAGCACGTATAGCTTAAAATATTTAAAAAGCTTATGCAAATATATAAGTTTAAAGAAAAGTTTAATTAAACTTACAAAATAAAGCTTAATTAAGTTACTAATGCGTTAAGCTAAATAAATATAAAGCTATTAATAATAGTAGTTAAATAGTTATTATAAGGTTTTAACTTAAATATAATGCAATAAATGTTTAAACACGTGCTATTTTCTTTGTAGCCACTTTTAAAGCATTAGCTATAACGCAACATAAAGCTTAAAAAAAGCATAGCGCTACTACTTTTATTTATATTAATGTTTTTAAGCTTTAGCTTGCAATAAGTATATTATTATGCTTTAATAAACTTTAAAAAGCTTTTTTTTATAGTTTAGTAAGCTATGCTATATTTTATATTATTGCTTTAAAGCGTAATAATACTAAAAAAACAAATATATAAGCACTTTATTAGTTTTATATTTATAAAAAAAGTAAAAAAACTAAGTTATATATATAATTAACGCGTTTTAATAAATAAAAGCCTAAATGCTTAACTATATTGCTGCTTTTAAACTTTAGCCACGCTATAATACTATAAGTATATGCAATAATACTTATTATTTATAAGCTATGTATGTTTGCTTAAAAAATAAATATAATAGAAAAAAGAAAATAAAAAAAAAAAGAACAAAAAAATAAAACAGCAAAAAGAGGTTATAACTTTAAAATTAAATACTAAGTTAAAGTAAACACAATATTACTATATTTATGCATTACTGCTAAATAACACTTAATTTTTTTTTTTTAACTTTTGTTTGTAGTACTAGCTTTATTTATAATCATGTTTTCTTTTATTTCCTTTTTTCTTTACAGTTGTACTATGTTTTTTAACAAATGTAATATTTTATTTGTAATAAATAGTAGCAATGTTTAGCTATTAAAAAAAAGCAATTATAATAGTGGCAATTTTACCACTAATTATTTGCGTGCTATATTTTATGCTTAACTAAAGGTAGCTAAAGCGGTTTATTATTAGCTTAAATAAAACTACTTAAAACTTAACCTCTTTAAAAAACTTAAACAACCTAAAAAACCTAGCTTATTTAAAGAACAATTAATAGCCTAAATAAACGTAGTACTAATTATGTTCTTTAGTTATTAGCTAGCGCTTTATTTACACTTAAGCGTTTTAAATATACTAGCTATTATTTTAAATTTTAGATTATAAATGCTAAAGAAAAAATAAAGGGCTTATTTTAACTTTAAAACTATTAAAAATGCTTGCACGCTTGCAATAGCTTATATAAACATATATTTATATCTTTTTATTGCTAAAGAAAAAAACGCTTATATTAGCAAAAAGTAATAACTAAAACTAGCACTTCTTAAATTTTGCTAAATAATCTTAAACGTTATAAAGCAGCATTAGCTAAATTGTTAGCATTTTAATCACTTAAGAAAAAATTAATAATAAAAAGCATTAAGCTAGGGCTAATCTTAAAAAAAAGCCCTTTATTAAAAAAAGCAGCTAACGTAAGCGTTGCGTAAAAAGGTTAATGTTAGCAAAGCTGCCCTTTTGCTTGTTTTATGCTTATAACTTTTTATTAATGCAAAAAACTTTGCTTTTATTTAATTAAAAAAGATAAAAAAAAGAGTTAAAAAAGCTAAACATAATATATTATATAGCTATTAGCTAAAAGCAAAGCAAAGCTAATATATTTTGCCTTAAAACGCACTTAATAACTAGTTTTTTTAGTTTAATAACTTTATGCATGTTATATAACCTAGCAATATAAACCTAAAAAGCTTACCGGAGTTTTAAAAACACCTTTGCGCTAAATAAAACAGCTTTATTATTAATAATAACAAATAATTATTATATTATATTTACTGTAAACATTATTGCTTTGTTTTCATTATTTTTGCGTTGTAGTACTATATGCTGTTTAAACAGCCTATAATTAAGCAGCAAGGTTTAAAATTAAAGCTTAATGTTAAGCCTTAAAATACCGTAAAATTTAAGCATAAAAGCAAAGCGCTTAAGTATGCTGCAAAAAAGCGTAAGCAATAAACGCGCAAAAAAGTAAACAACTATTAAAGAAATAAACTTGCAAGCAGTTTTAGCTTTAACTTAAATTAGTAAAAGCAGCATAATAAATAAACTTGCTAGCATAATTCGTAATTATAAAAGAAGTTTTATAATATTTACACCGTTTGTTTAAAACTAAATAAAGATCTTAAATAAAAATATATTTTAATAGCCCTTAATAGTTAATTTATAGCTAGTTTGCTAAAATAAATATTTCTTTAGCTATTTAACTTAATTAAAACAAAAGGTAGATTTTTTGTGCTAATATATATTACTGCGCTTAAACTACGCTTATGTTTATAAAAACCCGCAAATTTATTTTATATTTAAGCAGCGTTACTAATACGCTAAAAATAATAGCTATAGCATATTTTTAAAATGTTATAATAGCTATTTTATCACTATTTTATTTATTTTATTGTTTGCTTAAAAAAAGTAATGATTTTTAAGCAGGTTTTTATAATGTTTAAGGTTTTAGTTTTTAATTATAGTTAACGCTTTAAATATAACTATTAACGTTTTTTGCTTAGTTTATTTTAGGCGCATAAATAATAGCATAAAGTTATAGCTCTTTAAAAAGATATTATTGTAGCTTAAAAGCTTTGCTAGTTTAAACTAGTCCTAATTTTTTTTTTATATAATTATAATTAAAGTTTTTATAATACTAAAATCTTAAAGCCTTTAAGCTACGTTATTAAGCAAGATTTCTTAAGTAAGCATATTAGCTATATTTTCACTGTATTGTTTTAAAGCATATTTTATAATTAGCTACATTATATGCTTTTTGCTTTCTTTAATTGCTGCTTTTTTAATGCTAACCTTATAATTAAAGCTAAAGTTAAAATAGCTACTAACGTTTGCTTGCTTTAGTTTAGCTTATATGTTTTAAAGCCTTAAATTTAACTTTAGCGCTTTTGCTTTAAAAAGTAATACTAATAATAGCTGCATAATAATTAGTAATGCTTTTATATCGAAAAACACAATGTTTAAGTTTGCAGAAAAATTAGAAAGCTTGTTTAGTTTTTTTTTAACTTAGGCTTAGTTTTAATTATTAAAAAGTAGTTTTAAAAGCGATTGTTTTTTAAATTATTAAAAATGCATTAATAAAAGCCCTGCTTTTGCATTTTTTTAAGCAATCTTAATAAAATACTTTGCTTTATAACTTTTTTGCTTTTTATTTTTAAACTATATAAGTTTAAGCTAATTAAGTACTATTATAGTTAATTATTGCAATAGTTGTAATAATGGTGCTATTAGTAAGCCTTAGCTAACATTTGTAGTTATAACTAACTAATTAAAGAAAAATTGCTGCAAGGCTTAAATACGCATATATATTTTTATAGGTGCTTTATAACGCAGCAAAAGCTAGTTTTAAAAGTTATTAAACCTGTTTTTACTAAAATAAAGCTAGCTTTTTAATAGCTATATATATATACTACGTATATTGAAAAAATAACTACTAAAGTTATAAAGCTTAAGCTAGCTAATAATTATAGTATATATGTTTTAAGCAAGTTTATTGCTAGCTTTACGTTATATAGTAGCGTTATAGCTATATAAAAAATCACTAGCAGATTTATTTTTAGCAAAAGCAAAATTTTTAAACGTTTGCTTAAATAAGTGCTTATATATAAAAATTATATGTTTAAATAGTTTACTTTATATATTTAGTAATTATAGTTTATTATACTTATATAGCAAGTTTTTAAAGCTTACTTTTATAGGATTATTATATAAGTATATATAGTAAACTAACTAAAGTAAAAATTATTAAGGCAATTTAGGCACTTTTATAAAATACTTGTTTAAAAATTAAGCTATAACGTTTTTATATACTTAAATTGCTTTTTTTTAGTTGTTTTGCTTTATTTTACGCTTAATATTATTAATATCTTTTATGAACTATAATTTATTACTGTAGTATACTTTAAAGTAATACTTAAAAATAGCTTAAATAAAGGTATTTTTATACTTTAGTTGTTATTTATGCAGTGTAATAACTTACTGCAGTACTTTTAAAAGCTATTTACTATAATAATTTATAAAATGATCTTAAACCGCGTTTTGTTTTTTAAATAACTAAACGTGCTTTATAAGCTTAAAGTAATTACTAATAGTATAAAAAATATATTTTATATAACCTTTAATAATATTTAATAATATTAAACGCTAATTTTTTTAAAATAACTTTAGTGTTATAAATATTGCTTATTAATTAAAAGTTTATAGCTACTACTAATATATATAAACTAACTTTTTACTGCAGTAAGTTTTTACTAAGTTTACTTTAAATAATTCGAGTGTTTTTATAAACAGGTAATTTTTTGCCTTTTTTTTGCGTATTAAACGCCTAAATAAATAATAAATATTATTAGCAAATAAAAAAGTAACGTTAGTATATAAGTTAAAGTTAAGCTAAAAAGTTAGCGCAATAAGTATATATAAAGAAAATGTTTTTATAAAATGTTTAAATAACGTATAACTTAAGCTACTTAATAAAAGCAGTATACTTAAAAGCGCGTTTTTTTTTAAATATACTTCGTAAAACTTGCTTGTTTTGTTATAAATAAAGAAATCTTATACTACTAGTGCACTATTATTATTTAAATATTTTAAATATAAATTACTAGCTAATAAAACACTATTTTAAAAAGCATTGCAATTAAAGATATAGCTAGTACACTAAATAAAACGTTGCAAAATAAAAATTAGTATAGCAAAAAAATATTAAAAAATAAAGTATACTTTTAAAAACAAGAGCTTTATAACACTTTAAATAAATAGCATATAAATAAAAGTTTATAAAAAAGCTAGTGCTGTAATAAATATAACTAACACATGTTATTTAATAATATAAATTAAACAATAAAAATATATAACTTATAAACTTATTTGTAATAAAAGTAAGTAAAAAAAGCTTATAATTAATTAAAGCTATTTTATGTTGCTTACTTTTATAAGTTTATATAAACTTATGTTTTTTGTTTTAAATTTGTTTTACTTTTTAAAACTAAACTATAAATAAAAGTATATTAACATATATTATTGCGTAAAAGTTTTAAACCTTTCTTTAGCTATGCTTATAACTATATATATAAAGTTCCTTTTTTTAGCTTATTTTTTATTCTGTAAAGATTTTTTGTAGCAGCTTTTTGTTTTTATGCTTATATGTAGATCTATTTAAAATCTGCTAAATTAAACAAGTATTATTTTATAGCCTAATAAATGTTTTAATAAAACAAAGGAAAATTATTATATATAATTATAAATATAGCTATAAAAAGGTTTAAAAGGCCTTTATATAATAATATATGTTATATAGCACCTTTATATATACCTTGGTTTAATAAGTAAAACTTGGTTTAATATAATCTTATTTTTTATTTATTATTTACTGTAATAGAAAAACGTTTTTTATTACTTACATTATTATTTATAAATACTTAAGCAATATAAAATAAACGCTATACTATGCTTTTTAACTATAATTACCTTTATTATAGTAGTTTTAACTAAAATAGCTATTGCTATTTTTACGTTTTTAAGCTACTATTAATGTAGCAAATGTTTAGCTAAGTTTAGCTATTATTTAATTTTAAGCAAACATTTAAGCAAAAAGCCTTGCTTTAATAAAAGCTCTAAAACTACTATAAAGCTATACTGCTTATATAAAAAAAGATACGAACTACTTTTTTAAGCCTTAAAGATTTTTAATTAAAACAACATTTATTAGTGCTTTTATATAAAAAACAAAAACGTATTTTTTAAAAGAAATCTATATATTAACTTCTTAAAATGCTTTAAATATAAAAACAAAAGCTTTTATAATAATAACATAATAAAGCACTATAATAATTATAAATCTAAAAGCTTAAAGTGCTACTATTATAAGCAAAAACAATTTTTTACTTTATAGTATTTTAAAAAGCATATAAAACATTATAAAAAAACTAAAAGCAAACTAGCTTGCTATATATATAATGTTGCTTTTTATAGCAACTATATATATATTAAACATTTATTATTATGCTTTATAAACTAAAAAGCTTTATAAATATTTAAAATAAATAAATATATCTTAAATTATAATGTAAGCTTTTATAACGCATTTTATAATGCTTTTAAGCTATTATTTAAAAGCTGCTTTTTATAAAATAACAAAAAAGCTACTAAAAACTATAAGCAAGCTACTTTAAGCAATAATTTACTATTTTCTGCAATTATTAAAACTTAGTTTAATAAACTTGCAAATTATATAAAGTAAACTAAAAAAAAAAAACTACTAGCGTTACTAATAATACGTGCTATATAAGCATTAATAATTAAAGTAAGCACTAATATTTTTAGCTTTTATTTTAAAGCTTGCTTTAAGTTTTAATTTATGTTTAATGCTTTAATAATAAATATAAAATAATAAGTTCTTTAATAATAAAGTTAACAAAACAGCAAAATGTTTAATTAATAATATTACTTAAATAATTAATAATTATAAAAAAGCTATAAAACATATATTATTTTTGCTTAAAAGCTAACGTTAATAATGCTGCAATATTTATTAAGCATATAAACTAAAGCTTTGCTTTAAAATAATTAACAAAACAATTACACTATTATTTATATGCAATAATATAAAAAAGCGTAAAAAGCTTATGTTTTTAAACTAATGTTAGTTTTGCTTTAAATAATATAAAAAACTTTAAAATTAAATAAAAAAAAGCAAAAGAAATTTGCATAAAGAACTGCTTTATAACTACATAAGCTGCTTATTTTTAGTATATAATATTTACATAAAACTTAAGCATTAAAAATGTTTAAATTACTTAAGCCTAAGTTTTATTGCTATATTAAAATAAACTTTATTAAATAATGCTTTTAAATAAAAAACTATAAACAAAGAAAAAAGTCTTAATATAAATAATAAGCTAAGTAAGAAATAAAAAAACAAAGAAAAAAAGAAAAAAAAAGAAAAAAAAAAAAAAAAAAAAGAAAAAAAAAAGGAAAAAAAAGAGGAAAAGAAAAAAAAAAAAAAAAAAAAAAAAAAAAAAAAAAAAAAAAAAAAAAAAAAAAAAAAAAAAAAAAAAAAAAAAAAAAAAAAAAAAATCAAAAGAAAAAAAATTAAAGAAAAAAAAATTAGAAAAAAAAAAATCAAAAAAAAAGAAATTAAATAAAAACATATTTAATGCATAAAGCCTTAGCATTTTTAAGAACTAACTATGTAATAAAGCACTATGCTTATAAAGCAATTAATTAGCAATAAACAATAAGGTTTTTTAAAGCTAAATATTTATGTTTAAGTAATTATTTCAAGATTTTAAATATAGGTATAAAAACAAAAAAGTTAAATTAAACTTAAAAATTTATTTAATTCTTTAAAGTAAATTAACTAGTTATTACTTTTAATTACTTATTATTACTAAGTTATATTTAAAAGCATAAAGTTATAAATAAAGGCTATTTATAAATTATAATAATAAATAAAATAAATAAAGTTATTTAAACTTAGTAAGCTATTATAATAAGTATTATAATATACGTTTTTAAGCAAAAACTTAATGTTTTAGTAATAAAAAAAACATAATAGCAAAAATAATAACAGCTTAAAAGCAAAGCTTGCGCTTAAAGCGCAATAAAAAAAGCTTAAAACTTTAGTTATATTTATTTAAATAATAATTTTTTAAGGGTTTTAAAGCTATGGTTTTTTTTCCTTTTTTATACATAAAAATATTTTAGCTTATTTATGCTTATTACTTAAGTACTGTTAAGTTATTAAACTTATTAAGCTATTATATAATTTACTTAAAAACGTTTTTTTGCTATTAAATTATTATATATTTATTATATAACTATTTTAAGCTAACTGTTTAACTTTTTATAAGCTATTTTTAAGTAAAGTTAACTTAACTTAAAAGTTTATATAATAAGTGCTTATATAACAAAACTAAAAGTTTGCAGATTTTAACATTAATTAAGCTTTTTTTAAAATTATATTAAGTTTTATAATGTAATATTAACGTTTAGTTATTAAATATATAAAAAAAAAAAGCAAAAACCATATTATAAAAATGCTATTACATAAATTGCTTTCTTTAATTAAGCTTTATAAACTAAAGTTAAAAAGTAAAAAAAATAGCAAAAGTTAATATTTAGTAAATAGCAACTATTATAAGCTAATATTTAAGCGCTAAGCTTATTAAACAAAGCTATTAAGTAAGCAAAAAAAAAGTTTTAAGCTTATAATAAGCAAGCAGTTTAGCAATTATGCTTATATAAAAGCTATACTAAAAAAAGCTTATTTTAAAACTTTTTGCAGCTAATAACATTAAGCTATTTTTAGCAACGCTTTAACATAATCGATAATTTAGTTATATTTTGCTTTTAAAAGTTAATAGTACTATTACTACTAAGCTAACAAAAAAACCTATTTTTAGTTAGCTTAAAAATGTTAATTTAGGTTTAATTAAAGCAATTGTTTTAATTGCAAAAAGCAAAGTATGCTTAATACATATTTAAATTTTAGCAAGCTTAAACTAACATTATATTAAGTTAAAAAATCGTTTATAAATTAAGTGTTGCTTTTTTTAAAAACTTGCTAATTTTTTTAACTTTATAGCTAAGCATAACAAAAACCTTATATTAGTTATTTTTTATATAACTTAAACATAATAATAAATAAGTTATTTGTTTATATTAAATGTTTTATTTTTTGCAATTTATATAAGCATACACGTTTATGCGTATAATATTTATTTAATATAGCATGTTTAACAAGCTTTATAAATTATTTTTAAAGCTAACTATTAGTAATAAAGCACTTAATTAAAGTTATTAATATATATGCGCTTAAAAATATAATTAATACATAAAAACGTTATATAACAGCTTTTTTAACTAAGTTTAAGCTTAGTTTTTATTAATATTAGCTTAAGCGTTAAATAAGTAATAATTGTTAATAAGTTGTTTTAAAAATAAGCTAGGCTGCTTTTTTGCAAAGTAAGCTTTTATTTAAAATCTTTTTAATAATTAAGCATTATGCAAGCAGTTAAAAAATTTAAGCTGCTTTTTTGCAAAGTGAGCTCCTTATTAAAATTCTTTTAAAAATCAGGTATTAAGCAGCAAATTAAATAACGTAAATAAGTTAATTGCTTATAATTATTAGCCGCTAAAACTTATTAATTTAGTTTTAACTGCAAGTAAAAAAACAGCTTATATGTAGTATTAATACTAATGCAGATTTATTTTTTAATAATTTGCTAAAGTTATTTTAAAAAAAAGTTAACATAAAGTTAAAAATAAAAGAGTAATTACTGCAGCATTAGCATATATTTAACAAAAAGCTTATATATTTAAGCTTTTTTAAATAACTATTAACGTTTTACTATTATTAGTTTAATGTTTTTTATATAAATAAGCAAACTAAAAAAAATTAAAAATCCTAAAGTAAAACTTATAGTGCGTTTTTATAGCAGCTTATATATTTTGCAGTACAAAAATGCTAAGTATTTAAATATTTTGCTTATTAGGCATATTTTTTTAAACGTAAGCTTAACTACTAAAATATGCTTTATTTTTGCTTTTTTTATGTATATTATAATATATGTTGTTTTAAGTTTTTTACTATTGCTTTTTTTTTTTTTCCTTTTAAATTAACCCATTATAGCAAAAAAAAAAAAAAACATAATAGCTGCTATAGCTACTATAACTACTAGCAAACGCTTTATAGCTATTTTGTTTTTAAGTAATAATAGCTACTTATTATAGCTATAATATAGCTATAAATTAAAATAGGCTTAAAAAACTTAATAAATATTAATTCTTTATATAGCTATAAAGATAACTAAAACTAAGTTATTAATATATAGCTAGCAATATTACATATTATTAATGCAAAAGCAATTATAAGTAAATATATAAAACTAACTATTTATAACATAACAAACATAGCATACAATAAGATTATTACTAAGCTATAAGATTTTAAGAGTTTAATTAAGCAGTAAATAAAAAAGCTAAACTTAAAACTTGCAAATATTAAAAAAAACAGCTTTTTTTTGCATAGCACTATTAAAAGCAAAAAAAAATACATTAGAGCTTTAGCAAAAAATCTTAAAAATTAACAGGAATAATATAACAAGTTAATTAAAATTATTAAAAATGTTAACTAAGCATTAACTACATAATATATAAAAGCAATTCGAAAATAAAATTTATAAAAATTAGTGTATATAATAAAAGTTATGCATTAATTATATATTATTGCTAAAAAAGCAAGCATTAATATAACGCATATAAATTATAGCTGCTATATATGCTTTGCTTTATAACACGTTTTTGTTTTAAACATATTACTTAAAAAGCTTAATGTATTATATATATAAATTGCTTAAAAATAATTATATATATAATAGTTTAATTGTTAATAGTAAAATTAAAGCTTAAAAAACTATTATAAAATTTTTAATTATTTTTTTATTACTAGTGCTTTTTATGTTTATTTATTTGTTATAACTAAGTCTTTAATATAGCTTAAAATAAAAAAGCATCTTAGTGTAGTATTATTTACTTTAAGTATTAACATTTTTAAAAACTACGTAGTGCGTTAAGCAATGTTATTTTTATTTAAAAAACATAGCTTATTAATAACTTTAATTAGTTTCTTTAGCAGCAAACTTAATAAATACAAACTACACCCTAATTTAAAATTTGTTATAATGGCTAAAAAAAAACAGTTAATAAATTCAATTAGCAAAACCACTAGTAAAGCTATTAATAAAGCCACTAAAAAAGCTATTAATAAAGTTACTAAAAAAACTACTAATAAACTAACTAATAAAGCCACTAAAATAATTAAGTTTGGTAGCACAAAAAGCAAAAATAACATGTTTTAAATTATTATAATAAAAGAAAATAGCTAAGTATTATTTTTTAATATAGTTTACATTAAAGAGTATCTTAATAGTACGCTAAATAAAGCTAAAGCATTAAAAAGCATTATTATGGAAATTTCATGTTTAATTAAAATAGAAGAATATTTTAAAAAATAAACATTTAAAATTTACAACCTTATTAATTATAAGCAGTACTAAAAAAGCAAAAAACATAATACGTTTAAATTATAGTTAGCTAATTACTTAATGTTTTATAAAAGCATAAAGCTAAGCTATATAATTTAAAACAAAAAAAAGATAGCAATTAATAGCCTTATAGCTAACAACGTATTAAGTTTTAAGTTTAAGTATATAATTAGCTACTGCTTTAAAACATTTATTAAAGCTATGCATAAATAAATTAACATGCATAGTTTTAGCTATTTGCTTATATATATATTAATTAACATTAAAACGTATTATTGTTTAAAAGCAAGCAAAAAAAGTTTTAAAGGTTTTAATATTTTAACTATAAACATAATAAATCTTAATGCTATTTTGTTCTGCAGGCTTTTATTTAACGAACTAAAACTAATTAAAGCTAAAGTTAAGCTATATAGCTTTTTTATTAACGCTAAAGCAAACAGTAGTAAAGTTATTATTAATAGTACGTTTAATATAACAACTATAGCTTTTATTATTAAAGTTAAAGGGTTTTAACAGCTTAAAAAATATAAAAAAGCATAACTTAAGTTTAATAATAATTATAGTAATAGCATAAATAGCTAATACTTAAAAAAGCAAGCTAAAATAAATAAGCAACTTAAAGCAAATATTTTTAACGTTTATAAGTTTTTATACATTAATAAATATGCTTGTTTAAATAACATGCTATAAACTTTTTAGTTTAACTTTAACGAATTAAAACTAAGCTATAAATATAGCGCAATTTTAGCTTTAGTACTTAAAATTGTTTTTTTTAGCAAAAAGCTATACTTAAAGCACTATTAGCTAATTTTAATAAAAGCTTTTAATTAAAACTAACTTGCAAACAAAACAAACAAAGCAAGCTTATAAGCTAAAGTAAGCTAACTAATTTTTAAGCTAAAGTACGTGCTTAAAAACCTTGCTTTAAAGAAAAAGTTTAACTTATATAAAAAAAGCAGCAGTTTTTTATAAAATGTGTTTTAATATAAATGCAATATTTAGAACTTAGTAAGATTTTAAGCCAATAATAATATTTAGCTATTATATTATACTAGTAAAATATTTACTTAAGTACTTACATTTAATAATTATACACTTATTATTTTTTAGGCTTACTATATATAACATTATTAGCTTAATTAAAAATTATTTGTTTTAGTATTAAAACATGTTAGCTTAAGTTAAACTTTATTTATAAGTTAATAGCTACTAAGGTTATATTAAGCTTAAACTATTTTATGTTATTTACGCAATATGTTTAAATAACTATTTATTTTCTTAATATATAAAAGCTTAAAGCACTAAAGCAACTAATAGTTTAAAATAAGCATTAATTTATTTTTTTTTAAAGTACTAGTTAATATAAAGCATATACCTTTAAAAGTTAAAATATTTAAAAAATAGCTAAACTTATAGTTATTTTATAGCGTAGCTACAGTAATATATAATAACGCAAGTACTAAAGGTAATTTTAAATTTATATATAATAATTACTTAAGTAAATATTAATAAAGTTTTTATAACTTAAGTAGCTTTTTATAAACGCCACTTTATATAATAAGCTTTTAAAGTAATGTTTTTTCTGTTTTAAAAAAAGGGCTTAAATTTACGGCTAAATAATTATATACTATATTATTTTAGGTTTAAGCATAAAGTTTTTTATATATGCTAGCTAATATGCCTTAAAGTAATATTACGTACGCTTTAATTAGTTAATAAATGTTGGTTTTTTTTCTTTTAAGCAAAAAGCATTTTATTACGTTCTTAAGCGCGGTGCTATAATTAATGCTTAGCTTTTTTATGTTTAGCGTTAATAGCTATAGTCCTAAGTTAAACTTAATTTCTAATGCTTGTTTTGCTTTTTATTAATGTTATTTTTTGTGTTTTATTGCTTTTATTTTTCCGCAGGCCTTTTTTTTAGCGCTTTATTATTTTTAAAAAAACAGTAAGCTATATTATAACTTAGTTAGTACGCTGCTACTAGTGCTACTAAAGTTACTAGTATTACTTAAATTATTGCTACTATTTGTTACTATAGCATTATTTTTACTATAGTAGTTTTTTAAGATAACGTTTAGTATAATGCTGCGCTTAAAATTATAACACTAAAAAAAGCTTTTAAACTTAGTGTTTATTATGTTTTTAGCGATTTGTTAAATTATAATAAAAAGAAAAAAAACAAAAGAAAAGCTAACCTTGCTTTGCTTAAAAAAAAAGCAAAATAAGCTATAAAATATGTCCTTAACTAATTTGCTTGCGTGTTTTATATTTAATAAAGCTATAATATGCACTTAGCTATATAAGTATTAAAAAACTTTAACCTAAGTGCTTAAAATAAAAACATTTAGCTATGCTTAACTAATATGCTGCTTTATATGTTTTAAAAAAAGCTGCATATAAGCTCTTTTTTTTGTTATACGTAGCTTGTTTAAAGAGCTGCAATAAATAAGCTAAGCTTTAAATATATAAGCTATTAATTAGTCTTAAAACACTTTGATTTATTTTTTCGCGCTAAGTTATACTTTTTAAAAAGTAACGCTACTAACGTATTATTATTTGCCCTTAATAATAGTTAATTTAGTATAAAGCTGTTTAGCTATTAATTTTTGCGTTCTATATTTTTTTTGCCCTTATATTATACTTCTAGTTTATGCTAATATATAATTATTTTTGCAAGCTTTCTTTAAGTTAAAGCGCTTTACTTAACTATATTTTGCTTTGCTTAAACTTAAGTTATATTTGCTGTTTTATTATTTTTAATATGCTGTTTGGTTTTACTATTTACCCCTTTGTTTTTTGCTTAATAAAGTATATTATTAAAGCAAATATTTTGCTGCTTTAAGAAATTTTATAATTAAGCTTACTAAAGTTTTAGCAAGTTTAGTTTATAATATTGCTTTTAATTAGCTAAGCTATAAAGTTTATATAAATGTAAGTTTAGCTAAGTTTTAGCTATATTAGCAATAATAAGTTAATAAATATTATTTTTTGTAAAACAAAGTATTAAAGTTTTAAAGTTATAGTTATTAAAGTACTATTTTATTTAAAAAAGTATTGTTTTATAGTTTATATAATACGCTTTAAAATTATAGTTAATAATAAAACAGCATAATTGCAGGTTATAAAAAAGCAAGCTTTGCTAGCAAGCATAATATAGTTTTCATAAATAGTAACTAAGCTTTTGTTTAGTTTTAAACAACACGTTATAAGTTATTATATAGTTATATTAATAGTGCTGCTTAGTAATATGTTTAGCTTTGCTAGCAAGCTGCTTTAAGCTTTACTAAAAAGGAAAAAAAAAAGAAGTGCTAAAAAAAAAAGTAAAAAAAATAAACAATACTTAAGTATTTATAAATAAGCATAAGTATAAAGCTTTTAGCTTAAAAGATATACTAATAAAAACATACAAACTAAAAAATAAACAATATATACAGTTTAAAAAAGCTTTTTTTAAGTAAATCTAAATAAATAAAAGTAAAAAGTTTATGCTTAAAACAATAATTAAAAAGCCTATAACTTTTATATATAAATAGTATAGTATAATGCTTTTATTAATTTGCTATAAACCTTTTTTTTCCGATATTTAGTTCTGCTTTAGCTTACTAACGCATTTTTTTTTAACTAGTATATATTGTTTAAATAGCACGCATTATGTTATATTGCTGTTTATATATGCTAAAGTAACATTGCATAAGTAAATAAAGACTTCTTAAAATAGCAACCATATAATAAAAAGCTAACGTAAAATATTTAACTAATAGTTTATATATAAACAAAATATAAAAAACTTAAAGTATATCCTTATATTATGTAATTAGTTCACTATAAGCATACTTAGTTTTTTTATTAAGGCTTAATATAATTTAAACAATCTTAATATGCTTTATAAAAATAAAAAGCAGTAATATAAGCTATTTAGCTTAACAGAAGTTATTTAAGCAATAATTGCAAAAATATAATAAAAAAGCAACTTAGTATAGCAACTATTAACTTTAGTTATTATTTATATAGTTAAATATAAAATATAGTAAGCATAACGTTATTTTTAAAATCCTTTAAATAAACTTTTTTTAAAGCAAAATTTCAAAAGCTATTAAATATAGCACACATTAGCAAACTTAAATAAATATTTTTATTTTGTAGCTATATAAAGCAGCTTAATATTTAGTTATAGCTTAAGCAAACCAAAAAACTTATTAACTTATTAAACCTTTAGTATAAAGACATTTAATTAATAATTTAGTAATTTTTTAGTTAAGCTTACTTGTTAAACTTTTATATTAATGCACTTTATACTAACATTAATAAAATTAGCACTGTTTAGCTAAAAGCTTTAACTATTTTCTCTTAAAAAGCATAACGTTTATTTTTATGTTAAATATTTAACTTTGCTTATATTTAGTATAAATTATTATAACTAGCATTATTTATTTTAACTGCTGCTTTAATTTTTATTAATAGCTTTTTTGCTTAAGCCATAACTTTTTTTCTTTTATGTTAGCAAGGTTATTAATATAAAACGCCTTTTTTAATGCTTAGCTAACTTTGCGCGCTTAAGCGCTAATATTGCGTTTTAAAGCAGTTTAGCAAAAGTAAAATTATAACATAACAAGCTTAAAAAGAAAATATAAAGCTAGCAATCTAGTTAAAATAATTAAAAATACCCTTAATATAATATAAAAAAACTATTTTTTAGCCTTAAAATAAAGCTAGCGCTAAAAAGAACGTTAAATGCTATAAATAGCTTAACTATTACTTTAATAAAACTATGCTGCTTAATAAAACAAACAAGCTTAAACTTACCTTAAAAGCAAAACTTATATTTTAGAAACGTTAGCTACAAAAAACACATTAACAAAAAAACAAGTTTATTATATAAAAGCTAAACAAAATAATAATAAATAATATTTATTTATTTTAAGGTTTATAATTTATTTCTTTTACTTTAGCTAAATATATTATATTTTGTTTTATAGCGTAGCTTATTTTAATTATATAATTATGATTTTTAATAGCATTAAATTTAACTTAATTAAGCGCTAACTTTTGTAGCTATTTAAGTTATAAAACAATTATTATAGCTGCTTAAAAACATAATTAATATATACTGCTAACTAATAAAAAACAGTAGTAATTAATAAACGTTAAAAGAAATAACACTGTTTTAAGCATTGCTTAAAGTATTTAAAAGCATATAGCAAAGCACGTTTATAAAAAGGCTATATATTTTAAATCACTATTTATACGTTAGTTTTTTTTTAAAACTAAGTATTATAGTTATTTCTTATTTATAGCTAAGCTAGCGTTAAAGTTTTTGCATACTTTAAACGAAGTATTATTATTAAAATCTAAGATAGCTTTTTGCAGTATACTATATTATTAGCACAAAAACTATTATATATTTTATATAATTAACTAATATTGTTATGCTAACAATTTAAAAAGTAGTATTATAAGTGCATGTTTTTTAGCTTGCTTATAGCTTTATTTAAGCTATTTAACTTTATTTATAAAATGCTTAAGTGCTAAATAACTATTGCTATAGCTTTTTATAAAAGTAATTTTAAAACAAGCGTAGCTTTTTTTATATATAAGTAATAAATAGCTTATATAATTAAATTGTTGTTTTTATTGTTAATTAAAGCAAAGCTATTAACGATATAATATTAAAAAACGTTTAACTTTTAAGCACTTTACAAGCTAAAATCTAAAAACTTTAAAAACGCTAACATTATTATAATATAAAAGTTATTAATGCTATATAAATAAGCTTTATTACTTATAATCTTATAAACTTAAAACTTAACAAGCATATTAAGCCTTTTTCTTTAAGCGTTATTAAAAAATATAGTGTTAATTTTTAGTACTAATAACTTTTTGTAAAAAGTAAGCAAGTATAGAATTATTGTAGTTATATAAACGTTTAGGCTTTTTTTTAAAAAGCTAAAATACGCGTAGTTAACCTAGGCTTTATTAAGCTATAAAATACTATGGTAAACTATAGCAAAAGCTGCAGTAATACAATATGCTAAAAAAAAAAAACTAGTTTTAATTAAGCACAAATGTTCTTATAATATAAGCATGTAATAAAAGCAGGTAATTAAAGTAAAAAGTTATTATTATAATATCTTTTTTAAGGTTTTTAAGTTAAATTGCGTTATAAAAATATAAGTGCTATTAAGAAATTATAGGACTATATATAAAGCAGTCCTTATATTTTTAAAATGTTATATTTTTGCGATTTATTTTTTATATTAGCTGTTTTTAAGTGTAAATAAACTAGCTTATTTTTTTATTTTAGCTAATAAACAATAAAACTATACTTGTTTTAATATAACAAAATAGCGGATATTAATTAGTTTTAGTTTTAAAAAACAGTATATGTGTTATTTTAAAAAAAGATTTAATTAAATGAAATCTTAAAAATGCTATAATATGTTTTATATTTTTAGTGCTTTTTGTTTTTGTATAACAGTAGAAAAAATAGCAATTATGCTATAATAGCTATGTAAAAGCTTAAAGAAAAAAAAAATAAAACATAGCACTAAGGCCTAGCAAACAAAATTAAAGCGTAAATAAAAACCTTGTTTTTAGTTTTAAATGTAATAATAGATTTATTAAATTAAGTTTTAACTTTTTTATTATATTTTGTTTTTTTTTTCTCTCTTTTTTTTTTTTTGCATATAAGGCGTGACTTAGCTAAGTATAATAAAAAGCAAAGCTAGCTATATTAAGCACAAGTATAATCAAAAAAAACAAAATAGCAAGCGTTATATATTTAAGTTTACTTAAGCATAAAGTTTAAATAAGCATTTTAAAAAATAATATTAAAAGCTACGCAATAATTAACTTACTTTTATTTATATAGTCCTAAGTTAAAGTTTTTTAAAAAGCAGGTTTAAAGTAGTTCTAGTAAAGCACTTTTAGCAAAATACGCCTTTTTTTACTTTATTTCACCTTTTGCAACCTATATAAACAGCATTTATTCGAGCAAAAATGCTTAAGTATTATACTTGTTGTTTTTTAGTGTTTTTACAGCAGCAAAAAGCTATATTATAGCTTTTCTAAAAAGCTATACAAGCGTTTAAAAGTTATATTTAGCTATAGCTACATAGTTAAAGTGTAAAAAAAAATCATATAAAGACTTACGTTATAGTTTTAGTTAATTAAGTGCTTTTTTTTTTGTTTAGCTTAATTAATTTGTTTGTTTTAAACAATTGCTTTTTTTTTTACTTTAGTAATATAGTTTAAAGTTATATTACGTAATAGTTATAGTTTTAAGCGCTAATTATATACCACTAAGTATACTACTATTTAAACTATATAACTAACTTTTTTTGCGCTATTATATAGTTTTTGCATTAATTACGCAATAAGCTAAAGCTAAACAATTTTTTTAGCTATAGTTTATTTTAAGCTATGCGTGCTTTATATTTTTGTTATTATAATAATTGCATTATGTTATGCTATATAGCATATAAATTAACAAATAAAACATAAAACTAGAATTGTTGCTATAAAGCAGCAATAAAGCTAAAGTTATAAAGTAAAAAAGTATTAAACTATTGCAAGTAATATGCTGTTTTATGTTTTTTAAAAGTATGCTATTAGCACTTGCTACTACATAATAAGCTTTAGCTAATAATAAATACTAGTAAGCATTTTTAATAACGCTAAAGGCTTACGTTTTATAATTAGTTATTTTATAGAAAACTAAAAGCTTGCTTTAATAATTATTGCTTTTATAACTAAGTTTATATGCTTTTTTTACTTTTAAATGCTTATTTTTACTTAAGTGCGGTTTAAACATTAAAGCTAAAAAGCTATTCATATAATTACTATTATTATATACTTTATTTTTATAAATGTTAAAAAAATGTATTTATATTTACTACTAAGAATTAATGTTAGCATAGTTATAAATAGTAAAGAAGTTAAAAAAGGAGAAAAAAGGTGAAAAAATAATAGCTAATACTTTAATAAGTACTAAGTCCTTAATATAGTGCACTAATAAAGTTAACTTTAAAAACTAAATAAGTAAATAAAATAAAGCTGCTTTTGTGCGCTATATGCACGTTTAAGTTTTTCTTTTATTATTTTACTTTTTCTCACTTTTTATAAAAAGGGTAGTTTTTTAGTGATTATTAAAGGGTATTTTAACTTAACCACTGTTTTTTAAAACTTATTAATAGCTAGCTATAACGTAAATATTTACTTTAATAGCGCACTAGCAAACTAATTAAATAAGTAGTACTTATAAATTATTAAGGGTTTTTTTTTAAATATTTGCTTTTTTTTTTAGTTATAAGCAGTCTTTAAGATTTTAAGTAAATATATGCTTAACCTTTTTACGCGTAGCTATATTAAGTATATAAATAAAGTTTAATTATAAAATAATAAACCTAGCATTATTATATAAATAATACTAGCACTTTTTTTTTTATTGTTTTAGGTTTCCTTAAGTGTAAATATATTATAACGCTAGCTAATTATATAAGTTACTAAAAGCAGCCTTTTGCTTAGGCTAAAACCTAAATATATATAGTTATAATATTTAATAGGCCTACATATATTTTTATTTTACTGTTTAAATAAAATTACTAAAGTTCTAAAAGCAGTAAGTATTAAAGGTTAGCGTTTTTAATTTTAAAAAACAAGTGTATTAAACCTGTTATTTTATTAATGCAATAAATATGTTTGCTTATTAAGCTATTATATTGCTGCTTTTTTTATTTTTAGAAATTTATTTTTAGCTACTTTTTTTAATTAAATGGCATGATTTTATACTTATTTTTATTCTTTAAACATAAAAACCAGTAGATTTTTATAGTAGTGCAGCTAAAACTAAACAAATATAAACATATATTGCTTTTACTATAGCGTGTTAATTAAAGCTATAGTTATTACTTTTGCAGTAATTGCTTTAGTACTTTTATTAAAGTATTTTAAAAAATTAAAGCATGCTATATTAAGATTAATAGCTTTATTATACTGCTTATTATAATAAACTAGCGTATTACTTAGCTTTAGCCTATAATCCTAAAAAAGTACAATATTAAGGTTTATGCTTTTAATAAAATTATTAAAAAAGCGTTTCTGATTATTAAAAAAGCTTTTTATAAGATTTACTGCTATTTTAAGCTAAATAAAATTAGCAATAAACTTATTGCTTTTTTTTGCTTTGCAAGAAATGCAATTTTGCTGTAATTTTTGAATTATTCGTTTTAATGTAATAATATTGTTTTAATTATGCTATAAGAACTATGCATTTCTGCTGTTAAAAGCCTATATAATTTCGAATATTTATATTAAGCGTATACCTTAAGTTCAAAATTAAGGTCGAAATATAAAAAACTGTTAGTTTTTTTATAAGTTGCAGGTTTAGCAAAATATAGCAGTACTATAATTATATTTTTTTATAAAACATTAGCTTAAATTAAAATAAATAATATAATTTATAAACCTTTGCTTTAATTTATTTCGGATTAGCTTTTTTTAGAATTTTAAGCGTAATAAATAGTATTACTATTATAGTTATATTTCTTTATAAAATGTTAGCTTTTTTATATTTTTAAGTAAATTATAACGTTTATAAATTGTAGCTTTTATTTGCTTTAAAGTTGTTTTAGCAAACATAAACGTATTAATAGAGTTGCTTTTATATTATTTAAGCATAATTACTGCAGTGCAAATTTCGAGCTCCATGTTTACTCTAATTAAAAACAGAAAACAAAAAAGTGTATTAAAAAAAAATCCGGAAAAAAAGAAGTAATATATATTAATAAATAAAATAAAGCTTAAAGCAAAAGCGCTATTATTTGGTTTTTTTTTAAGCTTTATATTTAAAACAGTTTGTTTTTTATTTAAGCTAACTTATTTATTTATAAAACTTTTTTAGGTTTTTATTTAATTTTTTATAAAAGCAATAGCTTATAGCTGCGGTGTTTTAAAAAAACAGCGTACTAAATAAATATAAGCAACCTTTACTATTATAAACAGGTTTTTTTAAGTTTTTATAAACCGTTGCGTTAATATATAGGTTTTTTTGTTACTTGTTTATTATTTGCTTTAGGAGCGCTTATTTTTTTGCATACTTATAATATTTTTTTAGAAAAATTTTAACTTGTTTTTAAATAGTACTAAAATGTAAAAACCTAGGTTTTTATTACTACTAATTGTAGTAGTTATAAGCAATTTTTGCAAGTAAAACAACTTACTTTTGCTTTTAATAGCTTACTATAATAAGTCGTACTAAAAAAAAAACAGCATATTACTTAATAAGATTTTTAAAAATTAAAATAAATTATATAAGCTTACTAGTAAGTTTTTATCTTTAATAAGCAGTGCTAGCGCTTACTTAAAATTAAACGCTAATATATTATTATAAATTATATATTAAAGTAATAAAAAAGAATCCGTAATAACTAAATTAAGCGAATGCTTTAGTTAATTTATTGCATTTTGTTTATATAAATATAAAAAATCTTAATTTTTATTAGCTAAAAATAACTAAAGCACTAAAGATTTATTTATATTAACTTTACTAAGCTACTTTAAAACTATGTTTATGCTTATAGCTTATAGCAAATATTATAAGCACTTAATTAATATAGCACTTTAGCAAAACAAGTAGCAAAATTTATAAAAAGTAGTTAAACAATATAGTTTGCACTTTTTTTTAATAGCTTTTCTTTATAACTTTTTATATTTTTATAGCGTATTTAATAATAACTACTGTTATACTTGTGCTAATTTTATAAATTATAGTTAGTAATAATGCAAAAAGCAAATATTAGTTTTAAAAAGTGCATATATGCTTTAGCTTTATTGTTTAATACGTTATGCTAGTTTTAGCAATTATAAATGCCTTTATTACTATAAACTTAAAAGATTTTAACTTAGCATACATTGTTATATAGCGCATTTATAAGCTTAAAAATAGCCTTTATAGCGCTATTTATAATTTTTAGTAGCGTTTAATAGCACTTATAAATTATTTTGCTTTGCTTTTTAAAAGCTTTAAAAAAACAGCAAAGCTTTACGACTTATAACTATTATTTATATATAATAAAATATAACAAAGGCTTTTGTATTGCAAGTACTATTATATTTAGCTATAATAGCATAGCTAAGCAGCTAGCATTTATGTTTTAAATCGTTTTATGCGTTATGCTTTTTGTTTTTTTAAGCGCTATTAGCTACTTATTTAGTATAGCAAAAACTGCTAGGTTTAATAGCTATATTACTTGCTGCATATTTTCTGTTAATAAAGTTAACTTTAGTTCTATAACTAAATATTTTAAACTAATAATATAAAGATTTAATATAAAGCAGATTATTTTTAGCAAAGCATACTAGTTTTTGCTAAATTAAAAACATATAACTTAAGATATGTTTTTTATATACATTTATATTATAAATTAAATAATAGCTATAATAAGTAAAATTAAACTAATAATGTGTTAGCTTTAATTGCAGTTAAGTTTAACTTTTATTAGCTAGCGTTTTTTAGTTTTTGCAGTACTACGTTAAATATCCTTAGATCGGCTTTTAATTTACTTATAATAAGTTATATAAAAGTTATTATTTTGTGTATTTATTATTACTACATGTTAAAAAATAAGAATAAAATATACTATAAAGCAAAAAGCTAGTATTGTAGTACTAGTAGCTTTAAAAAACAACAAAAATTACGCTATATATATATAAAGTTTATAGTTTTAAGCTGCTTTATATTTAAAGGTTCCTTAAGCAACAATAAAGTTTTTTTTACTTTAGTACTTTAGATTTTTAGCATAGTTGTTCTTTATATAGCTATAATAGTTGCTGTTTTTTAAAAGCCGGAATGCTTTTAGAAAAGTTTAGCACGTTTGCATAAAAAAGCAGAAAGGACTTAAATTAGCTATAGCACTTTATAAAGAACAATTATAAGGTAACTTAAGTGCTTAAGCTTTTAAATTTGCTATAAATTAAAGCTAACTTAACAGATTTTGTTTTAATTTAAACTTGCTATAATATTACATTTTGTTTTTTAACTTTTAAGTTTACTTTAATTATTATATTACTAAATATACCTTGTTTTATAATTTTGTTAATGTAATATGCTTTAGCTAAGCAACTTTAATAATAGCACCTAAGAATGCAAAAGACCTAAATCCTTTAATAATTATAGCTATAAAGATAAAACGCTTATTAATTGCAAATTTATGCGAAAAAAAAAAAAAAAAAAAAGCGTAAGCTATAAATAAAACAGCTTAAGAAAATAGCTTGTAAAAATTTAGCTGCAGCTTAAGCTTAAAGCATAGTAAATTTAGCAATTGCTTTAGCAAAAAAGGAAAAAAAAAAGTAAGCGTTTATTAATAAATATTATTATGCTTAACTATTTTTAAAGCTATACTACTTATATTATAAATAAAGTTACTAGTTTTAGAATTGCACTAAGTATAAAGCTTAAAAAGCAATAATAAATGCAAAAATAAAGCAGTTTTAAGGGTTTTTATTAATAGCAGTGCTATATTTACGCATATTAACTATAATTAAACGAGCTAGCGTAAGTAAAGTTATTATAAAAGCTATTATTAAAATTGTTAACAAAATTATTATTAATACTTTTATTATTTTTGTTACTATTAATATTTTTATTAGTATTAATATTATTATTGCTATTATTATTATTATTGTTATAGTTTATAGTTAAATACTTAATGTTTATAAGTAAGTTTAAACTATAAGTTTATAGTTTATAATTATAGACTATTATACTACAAGGTTTAATTATGTATAAAAGGAAAAAGCTACAAAAAAATATTATATAGCTTTTATTTATGTAAAAAAAAAGCAGTTATAAGTGGTTATAAGTTATAAGTGAAAAAAGAGGGGTTTATATAGCTAAGTTAATAAATAAATATAAGCTAATTATAGCTAAGTTTATATAGCTAAGTTTATATAAGTATAGCATATAATTATACCTTAAACTATAATTAACTATATAGCTATATTAGCTATATTATATAAGCTATATTATATAAGGTATAAATATAAACTATATTAGCTATATAAGCTATATAAGCTATAATGGCTATACTGAATATAGCTAGCTAAAAATAGTCTTAAAATTCTTATAACTGTTTTAAATAACTAAAATTATCTTTAGTTTTTAAAATTATGTTTAACTAAATATTATTTTAAAAAAAAAGATAGTTTTTTATATAAAATTATTACTATAACTATTTTAAGAAAAAAAAATTATTATTAAAAATATATAACAGTTATTAACTTAGTGGTTATTATTATAATTATCTTTTATGCCTTTTTTTTTATTACTTACTTAAGTAATAAGCGTTTCTTTATTACTTTTATAAGTGTGTTTATATATTTTATTAAATATTAGTAAAAAAAAGAATATATATATAAGTAAATACTTTAAGTATTTAAGTACTTTATTTAATTTTTTTAATACTTAAATAAACAATAAAATAAAAAAGCTAGCTATTATATATTAATATAGTACATAAAACTTGCTTAATACTTGGTTTTTATATTATATATTTTTATTTATAGGTATAATTTTCTTTTATTGCTTTAATATATTTAACTTTTAATATTTAACTTTTTTTTCTTGCTTAGCATAAAACGGTTTTAATTAATTTATATAAACCTTTACTACTTTTTAATAAGGATTATTAGGGTTAATAGTTATTAAAAATACGTAACGTTACTTCTTAATAGCTAGTTTATCTTAAGGCTAACTTATTAAACACTTCTCCTTAATTTTTGCTAAGTTTTACTTAAAACTATTATATTTAATATTTTTGCTAAAAAGTTAAACTTTAGTAATTAGCTAGCATACTTCTTTAATCTTTTGCTTAATAGGTTTTTTATAAATCTTGAACGTTTTTCTTTTTTTAGGTATTAAGGTACGCTAAAATTGTTTATCCTTAAGAAAAATAACAGTTAAAAGCTAATCGGTAAATTCTTATTTAGCAGTGCTAACTTTATTTATTAATTTAAATAACGCATGCTTTACTAAATATTCTAGTAATAGCTTAAACGAAAATTATACCTGTTTTTACTAGCATTAAGTATTAATGCTTATAGTAAAATTCTGCAACTTTTGTTTGCACTTTTAATAGTATTAATTCATTTATAACTAGCTTTAACAAAGTTATATACATTACAAAATTCATTGTATTCTTTAGTAGTTATTACCTTAAAATAGTTTATTGTTATGCTTAAAATATAAAGTGGTTATATTTTAAAGCTATAGTATAAAAAGCATAATATTATAAAGCCACGCTATAAACTATTGCGCTTAAATCTTTTTTATTTGCTTTTTATTATTTTGCTTACGCTTAAACATAATTTTAACTAGCTTATTACTTGTATTTTTAAGAACTAGCGTTAAGACCTTATTGCTTTTTAACCTAAGGATCTTTTTTTTTGTAAAGCTTTGTAATATTGCTAAGTTAATAATAAAGTTTAGCAAAGTATTTGCTTTAGCAAGCACTTTTATGTTTTTTTAGTAAAAGAGTTTAATATATAGCTTAACGCTTTTTTATTTAATTAACTCTTTATAATAAAAAAAAATCTTAAATAAAAAAGCATTTAGTAATATTAAAAACAATAAAAGGCATATAATAACTTAAGCTCGTTAATAATTTTCTTTATAAACTTAATGTTTTATACTATGACTTATTTTAAGAATATTTATTCTTTAGTTATGCTAATTATTAATATGTTTTAATACAACATTATATAGCTTGTTTTTTTTATTAAGCAAGTAATAAAGTTAATTAAAGCAGCCTGTTTAGTAAAGTAATAAAAGGTTGCAAGAATTAAGTTTAGCGCTTTTTTTTTTAATGCTTTGCTAATTTTTAAACTCTATATTACAACTTTTAATTTTAGCTTTATGCTTATATACTATAATATAAAATTAGTTTTTTTAATTTATGTTATTGCTATTTTATAGCAAAGAGTTTATTATAGCTTTTTTTAAACCTTAATATAAAGCTAATAAGCAAGCTATACGTTATATTAAAAGTAAAAAAAAACATATAATAATGCTAATTATTAAATGGTTATAAAATTTAATAAGATTATATATTACAGTAAAAAAAAGTATAATATATAAGGTAACTAATATAAAAAACGTGTTAAAAAACTAAAAAGTACTAATAAGTAGCATTTTTAAGCTAAAAAACTAACGAGCTACCTTTATAAACAAAACTTATTAAGTTTTATAACTAAATGTTTAAAAAATATTCTAGGTAAAAATTAGTAACTTATATAGCAAATAGTTTAATAATGCTAAGTTATAAAGCAAAAACTTAAAAGTTTATAAAAGTGCTTTTAATATATTTACTATAGCTATTAGCATAACTGCAGCAAACAATTTAACAATAGTTAAATAAAAACCTTAAAGAAATGCTTGCAGTATATAAATAAGCATACAAGTAAATATATAGGTTATAAGCATATAAGTAATATTTTGCTTTGTTTTTTAATAATATATAAGTTATTTTTAATACGTAAAGTACTTACTTCTTTAAAAAAGCAGTAATATTATAAATAAATTGCATTCTTTAAGTTAACTTTAAGCTATAAAGTATATTTACTATGTATTTTATAATTATATATAGTTTATAGCTTAAATTAATTTACTATTTAGCATTTTTTTTAAGCTTGCAATTTTATTGCTATACGTTAGCTATACTGGTTTTTTCTTGCGTTTTTATTGTTATAAAAGCATTTTTACTGCTTTTAAGCAAGTAAAAAAATATCTTTTAAAAACCTCTATAATTTAAAAGACCTAGTTTTATTTACGTAATATATTTCTGCTAATAAATTAACATTTTTATAACAAGGGCTAGTATTAAAGCTTAAAGCTAAGTTATTAATTTTAAATACAATAATTTATTATAGCTGCAAAGATTTATGCCTTTTATTAAAGTTATTGCTAAGCATAGTAGCTATTTTTAAGTCTTTTATACTTGCAAAAATGCAATTTAAAAATTAAAGTATAAAGCTAAATAAGTAGTAATCTTTACTATGTTTTTTAGTTATATAACTTTATAATATAATTAGTTTAAATTAGCTTTATATAGTAAGCCATTATATTATAAATTTAGGTAAATACTTTACACTTTATTTTTATTTTACTTAAACTAACTATATTTAAATAAACTATAAAGTATATAAAAAAATAACAAGTATATAGCTTAATTATTTATTTATAATACTTAGTATTTATAATATAGCGTTATATTTTATACTTAGCTATATTTACTAAGTATACTTTTAATATTACCTAAAGTATAAAAGCAAGCTAACTATTAGTTTGCTAATGTTTATATTACGTAAAGTGTTTAAAACTAAGCTTATTTTATATAACGTTTTATTTCCTAATATTAATTCTTTAGCTTTAAAAAACTATGGCTATTTAGGTCCGCTAATATATTTTACGTATAAATTAGCAACGGCTAAATAATAGTTTATTTTACTATATTACCTAAATGCTTAATAGCTAATAGCTTATAGTTTAAGTATAATAATACCTATAATGCAATTAAAAAAAAACCCTTAAATAAACTAGCACTAAAACCGACTTTAGCTAATTATAAATGTTTTAACTTAAAAAGCACCTTTAGCTAAAAAAATTAAGATTTTTTTAGCAATAAAAATTATTTATACACTTTAGCTAAAATGCTTAAAGCAAAATATACCCACTTGCATAAACTAAAAGCATTGCAGCAAACCTTAGCTATTTGCACACTTTAGCTAAAATACTTAAGCTAAAATATACTAAAATAAGCTAGAAGTATTTTAGCTACTTTAAAGAAAAAGTAACTAGGAAAATATAAAGGTAAGTTTTAAAAAAGTTAAAAAAAATTAAAAAATCAACATAATGTTACTTAAGCGTAAATAGTGATAATAAATTAGTAAGTGGTGATAATAAGTTAATAAATAATAATGCGTAAGTTAATAAGTAGCAATGCGCAAGTTAATAAATAATAGATTTTATGTAAAAAAATAGGCCGGAAATTTTATTAAAGTTTAAAGTTTTAGCTTTTTTAAAACTTGGCTTAAATGCTATTTTATAAGTTGTTTTAGCATTTTCTTTATATAAATCTTTTTTTAAAAATGGTTAACCTGCAGCAGAGCTTTTTGCGCTATGTTTTCGAGCTAAATAAAGTTAGTAAATATATAAAAAAGCAAAATAAGCTTATATATGCAAGTTTAAGTTATTAAGCTAACTTTTTTAAACTTAATAAATAAAGCATTAAAGCAATAATAGCTATTTATAAGTTAATAATTATTAATAAATTAAAGGCTTTATAGTAGCAATTAAATTACTTAATTTTTTGCTAGCTATTATGCATTATAGTTGCTATAATATAAAACGTACTAAGTAAACTTAGTAATAAAATACATAATTTATAAAAAAAAACTAGCTTTACTATAACAAGCATTAAATTAAATACTTATTAATTACTAGCTATATTATAGAAAAAAACTAGCTTTACGCTAAATTAAATACTTATTATAAATATAAGCTACTTAATATTTAAGTATACTATAATATAAGCTATAAATATTTTAAGTTTTTATAAACTTACATATAAAAAAGCACTTAAATCTTTTTTTGTTTTTTATTTTTATATATTTATAAAGCTTGCTTACTTTTTTAAAATGCTATTTATTGCTATGCTTACTTTTATAAGTATAACTTTTTTAAAAAACTACTTATAGTTTTACTATTTAAAATAATATAAAAGCTATTAAGCTTGTTTTTTAGATTTAATAGTTATTATTTAAGCTTAATATATAACTAGTTTTTTAACTAGTTATAAATTATAGCAGCAAGAAATACTTTTTTAATAGTTGTTTTTTTATAAGCATAAACAAAACATTTAATAAGCTAAGTTTTTTCTTAAAGCTTATATATTTTACTACTTATTAGCTTTTAAGCAAAAAAGCTATATAGCAAACTAATGTTTTAAGAAATAATAAAGAAAAAAATTAAAAAAAACAGTTTTTTAGTAAAATAAGCTTTGCTTTAACTATTATAGCTATTACTGCTAATAGGTTTTAGTTTGTGCAAATAGTTATTATAGCATAGTTTATTTTTAGCAAATAGCAAAATGTTTTTTTAATAAGTAATAAAATTATAGCTATATTAATAACTTTATTAAAGCTAAAACTTAAGCAGTTTAATTATAACTAATTTTTTTGTGCTGCAAAATTAAATAGCTAACTTTAGTGTACAATAATTACTTAGTTAATTTTGCTAATAATTATATGCTTGTTTTAAAAATTAAGCTATATATATTTAAATATAAGCAATTATATAGCAAAACTACAAATAGCTTATTATATTAGTTATTATTTATTTAATAATGCTTTTTTTACTTAAATAAGCGTAATAATTCTAAAGCTAATACATGCTAACAATTTTAACTTTAAAAAGAATATATTTATTAAACTAAAAACTAATGCTTTTTAAAGCTTATAAATAATTTATAATAATTAAAATAAATTGCATAGCTTTACGTTAGCAATAGTTCATTTAAATTTCTGCTTTATTAACTTTTAATAGCAGGGTTTTAGCTTGCTATAATTATAACAAGTAACAAAAAGTTAAAGCTTAACCCCAGAAAAAAAGCTTAAGAAATAGCTATTATATTTAAAAAAAGCAGCAAGCGTACAAATTATTTAATTTTAACACAAAGAAATAATAATAATAAATACTAATATAAAGCTTTTTTAAGTTTTATAATTAAAATAAATATAATTTAAATTTTTTAACAAAAAACAATTAAAAAGCAAGTTTAATACTAGTAGCTATAGTAATTTTAGCTTTAATAATATATATTAAAGTTATTGCAGTTAAAAAGCTTATAATTAAACTTTAAGCTTAGCTAGCTAGTTTGTTTTATTATATATATTAGTTTAACTAAGCTTTTTTTTTTAAAAAGCTTTATATTTTTTATTAAGTGTAGTAAAAAACTAGAACTTTTATTATAAAAAAATTAAAGTGTTTAAAGCAAATGTTTGCTTAAATACATTAGCATAAAATAATAAAATAAAATATAAAGTTTTATTTTGTTAGTTTTTAAAACTGCTATAATAATTAATAAAAATAGTTAAAAGTATTAATATTTAATTATTAAAAGTAAAATTCTTAGATTTATTAAAAATTAACTACTATAAAAGCATTTGCTAAAAATGTTTTTATTAATTAAAAACAAAAATTAAAAGATTAAAAACAATTAAATATTGTTATAGTTTTAACTATAAACTATGCTAACTAAAAATTAAACGATGTTTTTTTTTAACTTGTTTAGCATTTTATAAAAAATTAAAGTTTTTAAGTTTTAAAGAAAGTATGGTTATAAAGCTAAAACTTAAAAAAATTAACAAAAAAGCACTATTAAAAATAAACAAAACTATAAAGCTTTGCTTTAAAAAGTATAGCTTATTATAAGTTTAGTAAAATGCTATAAAATGTACTAATTATATAATAATTTAGCGTTATCTTATAGTAAAAAATAAAGTAATAAAAGATTTTTATTAGCTATATCTTTAAATTATAAAAAAGCTTTATAAAAAGCATTTATTACTAAACATGCTTTAAAAAAAAATATGTAATAAAATATAACAGCTTTAATATAGTAAAAAAATAAGTGCTTAAAGTAATTTATAGCTAAGCTTTTATGTAATATTTATAAAAAGCAGGTTTAAAGATTTAATAAAAATAAGTACTACTGCTTTTTTTAGTAGAAATAAAATAAAAAAAGTTTTAAGTGCTTAAAAAAAAGTTTATTAACGTTATAAAAATAACGTTTTGTTTTTTATTAATGTAATAAAAAGCTTATAACTTAATTTAACTTAATATAAGGAAACTTATTAAGTTAATTAAACAATTATTGTTTAAGCTTAAAAAAATAAATAGATTTTGCTAATATTAAACATTTAATTACATAAAAAAGCTTTTAATTTAAGCGTAGTGCAATAATATTTTGCTATTATTGTTTAATGCAATACTAGCTAATATAAAAAACGTTAAGCTTACTTTTTATAATATAAAAAAGTAAATATATTAACTTTATAATAAGCTTAAGTTATGCTAAGCTATTATAACGCGCAAAAAGCAGTAAGCTATATTTAATATAGCTTAAAATATATACTAATTTTATAAAAAATTATAGCTTTCTTAAATAAGTTTAAATATTTAAAGCAAAAAAAATAAAGCTAGCTATAATATAATAATATAACATATAGCTTTATATATTAAAGAAAATATATATATATTTTTATAAATGCTAAATATAATAAAAATTAATAAATTAAAAGCTTTTTTTTGATTTTATAAGTAATAATATATAACTATTTTTAGTTAATAAAATAATTTGTTTGCTTAATTATAATAATAAACAAAACATTTATTTATTAAATAGCTTATATTGCTTTAGCAGTATGCTAGCTTTTTAAAAAAACTATTTACTTAAGCAAATAAAAATTAAATATAATAATAAATTAATAGTATATTATATATTATAGGCCTATAATAGTAAGATATTTTGCTAGTTTAACACCTTTATTTTTTTAAAAAAAGCCTTTTATAGTTAAAAAAAAAAGCAAAAAAACTTGCTTAGTGCAAGCAATACTACTTAGTATAAAAAACGCTTTTTATGTTTTTAAAGTAATTTAAAAGTGTATAGCTAACTTTGTAGCAAGCTTAAGTTACGCTAAGCTATTATAACGCACAAAAAAAAAGTAAGCTATATTTTATATAGCTTAAAATATATGCTAATTCCTTAAGAAATTAAGTTTTTATAAATAAGCTTAACAAGTTAAAATGTAAAAAAGCTATTGCTATAGCTATAACTAATTAAAAAAAAAAATTGCTATAATGCCTTTAAATGTTTTAAGCTATATATGCGTTATATTAATAAAAACAGCAAGTATTTTTTTAATAAAAATATTTAGGTAATTTTATTAAACTTTATTGTACTAAAAATAAAGCATTACAATTATTGCTTTTTAACAAGGAATTTTTAGTAAGCATAAATTATTAACTTGCATTAATTATGTTTTTGCTTTTTATATATATTGCTTATTATTATTACTAATTAAATAGCTTAGTAAAGCTTTTAAACTAGCTTAAAAAAGTTAGCAATAATATTTTTAAGCCGAAAAGTTATTTAAACTTAGTAATTTAAAGGAAATAAAAGTTATAACAAGGTTTTTATTAATAAATTAGCAAAAAAATCATTAAAAAATTAACTTTAATTTTTTACTTTTTATAAAAATATTTTTTATGTTGTTTTAGTAAGCTTAAAAAGGTTTGCTAAAAATTTACGAACTTTTGTTTTATAAAAAAGTTACTTTAAAAATTATATAAAAAAATAAAGTTAAAACTTTTAATAACGGATTTTTTAGTTTTAACATTAATAAAGAACATAACAAAATATAATAAATAATATAAATTATAAAACTTAATAAATCATTAAATTTTTAAACGTATATTATACTTATTAGTATTTTAATAAACATGCTTATGTTATAAAATTGGCACCGGGGTGGCCTTTAGAGCGGCTTAATGCCTCTACACATACTTTGCACCCCTTTTCTGCTAGCTAGAACTAAGGTTACGTAACAACTTACCTAGCTTACTAGGCTTACAATAATCTAGAGCTTATTAAGCTTACAGTAATCTAAGGCTTATTAAGCTTACAGTAATTTAATGCTTACTAAACTTGCAGTAATCTAAAAAGAGTTACTACTTTTTCTACCTTTTTTTTGTTTATATAATTATGCACTTTTTGTATTTAGTTATTTACTTAGTTTTTAGCTCTTTAGCTATTAATTTCTTTATAACTACTAAGCACTAATATATTTATAGCCAAAGGTTTTTTGTATTACAAAGTAATAAAAAAGAAAACCTTACGTTAACGTTATAATAAGTAGAACAAAGTAGAACAATAAAATAAAAAATCAAGAACAAAGAAAAAGAAAAAACATAGTAGCTTAATGCAGTTAGTTTTTTTAAAAAAGGTTAATTATGTACTTTGCAATTTTAAGCGCTTTAGTTAGCTATAAATAAGCGTACAAAATTAAATTTTCAAAACAATTCAAAAAATTAAATTTTTAAAACAATTTAAAACATAAAAAAAACACATAAACAATTTAAGGGTTTAAAAGGTAAAAATATAACGCGTAACAAGAAAAAGCAGCATTAGTTCTAAACAAAGCGCAGGTTTTAAAAACTAGCGTAATTAGAATTTTTAATATAGCTTTTATTTACTGCAGCTTTTATTTATTTATTGCAGCTTTTATTTACTGCAGCTTTTATTTACTGCAGCTTTTATTTATTGCAGCTTTTATATTTTTAAAGCAAAAAAAGTAGCATTAGTTCTAAATAAAGCGCAAGTTTTAATAACTAGCATAACTGGAATTTTTATTGCAGCTTTTAATCTTTTTTTACATAAACAAAACTTTGCTTTAATAACTACTAAAAACTATATTATTTTTTAGCTGCACTAAGGTTTTTTAGCTATTTTAAACTTTTAAACAATAAACAATATTTTTACTTTAATTTATAAAAATAAATTTTATTTTTAGATAAGTTGCTTTAGCTAAGCTATAACGCTTTATAATAAGATTTTGCTTAAATTTTGTTTACTTTTTAGCACTAAGCAAGTCTATATTTTCTATTTAAAAGGTGTTTTTTTTAATAATAGCTTCCAATAAAGTTAATCTTTAAATTTAAGTTGCGTTAAAAGCAAAAAAAAATAACCTGTTTAAATAAAGCAACATAGTTGTTATATTACTGTTCTTAACTTTAATTTAACTTGCTTTTTATTATAAAGAATTTGTTTTTTTAGCTTTAAAAAAAAATAAAAAACATGCTATTGCTACTTTTTTTAATTTATTAAAAGCTTAAAAAAAAAACAAAAACTATATTAAGTTTAATTTAAACTATTTTTTAATATATTTTAATATATATTAATAATAGTAATTTTTTTAACAAGCTTTAACTTCTTTAATATTTTTTATTTAAAACTATTAAATATATATATTTTAACGGCGTTTTTTAACATAAAAATAAAAAGTTTTACTTTTGCAAAATTCTGTTTTTTAAACTACTAATAAGTAATTATAGCAAATCTAACAATTTTATAAATAACTAAATTTAAATTATGTTTAAGCTTAATGCAAATATTAACAAGAAAGTTTATTATTAATTAAAGTTACTTATGCTTAAATATTAAAGATTTTATTAATTATTTTTATAAGTTATAAACTTTACTAAACATATTATTAATTATTTTTTTTATTAATTATTTTATTAATTATTTTATTAATTATTTTATTAATTATTTTATTTTATTGATTATTTTATTATTAATTATTTTATTGATTATTTTATTAATTATTGTAAGTATTGCTGCAATTATAGCTAATATACTATTTTTAACAATTTTAAATCTTAATTTAGCATATGGATAATGTTTATGCATTAATTTTTAATAGCGTTTGCAAAGTAGCATTTTACTAACTGCACTACAAACTTTTAAGGAGCTTTTATTGCAAACATTAATTATATTTTTAAACAAGCAAATAGTTTTAACTAAAAAATCTTATTTTAGCACTATATTTAGCAAAAAATAAAAACTTTTAATTACTACTAATAAAACTTAGCTTTAAATATTTCTTTAGTTCTTAAAAAAAGCATTATATTAAAAACTATTATTATATTTTACGTTTATAAATTATTTTTTTTTATATAGCTTTTAAAAAGCTTTTAAAGCTAGCTTTAAAAATAATGCTGCTGCAAAAAAGCATTTAAAGCTACTTTTTTGCTTACGGGCCTACAAAAAAAATAAAAACAATGCTTTTGCTTTTTTTGTATTTTTTAGCTTTTTTATGATTGCTTTTATTTATTATTACTATAATAACTTAAAAAATAAAAAAATTTAAACAGTTGCTTTAATAAAACGCTATAAAATTATTAACGTGTTTTTGTTTAATAGCTATTTTAAAAACTTATTATATTAGTTTTTTATAGTTTACTTTTGTATTAAGCTAAAATAAAATATACAGCTAATAGTACTTTTTGCTTATAATTCTTTTAATATTATTTTTAGGGTTTTTTTGTAATTTACTTATATATATATTTTTATGCTATTTTTTTGCTACTACTGCTGTAATTTTTTCTATATGCTACTTTTTAGCTTTTAGTTCTTTGTTTTTTTTTTGTTTTTGCTTTTTTTGCTTGTATTTATAAGCTTTGTTCTATAGCATTTAATTGCCTTTTGTTTTTTTTTTTTTGTGTTTTTAGTTCTTAATGTTCTTATAATGCTTACGTTAATAAAAAAAAAAGAAAACAAACTATTTGAAGCTTTTGTTGCTTTATTAAGCTTATGCTTAGCTTAATATATTAAACATATTACTACTAAGTTATTGCTTTTTTTTTACAACGTAAATAAGCTTTAAAACTATGTTATAAAGCTAATAGTAGCTATAAACCTTAAATGCTTTATTTACTAAAAGAAAAAACATGCAGCGCTAATAGTTAAGTAAAAAATAATAAATAGCATAAATAAGCTTATAACTAAGCTTGCAGCTTACTTAATAAAAATTCTTTCTAAAAGTAGCGCTATAACATAAAGCTATATTAATACTTAATAGTATTTCTACTAAGTATACTAACAATTTACTTTGCACTAAACTTTTGTATTTTTTCTTGTTTTTTTTACTGTAATTACTATACTTAATACTGCTTTATTTACTGCTTATATTTCTGTAGTTATTACTTTTTTTTTGCTTTTAATTAAAATAAAATTAAATTATATTTATTACTACAATAAAAAAAATAATAATGCTTATTTTTAGGCAAAATGCTTATGCTAGCTAAAAAGCTAGCTATAGCAACAGTAACTTTAGCAAATATTCTTTTAGCTATAATTATTTTTTTTTTTTAAACAATGTTTGTTTTTTGCTATTTACTTATTTTAGAGGCACCTGTTTTAAAAAAGGCCAAATTTAGTGCTAATATGTTCTTTTTTCAAATAACAAAATGCTATAGCGCAAAGTAAAGCTAGTTAAAAGAACTAAATCTTAGCTTTTTTTACATTTGCTTATACTAAAAATATTAGCAAAAACTTCTTTAGTACTAATTTATGCATTTTTTTATTTATTTTCCCTTTATATATATTTTTTATATATATTTTTATATATAGATATACATTTTTATATATATATATATATACATAAAAACACGCGTACATATATATACATATATATATATATATATATATATATATATAAATACTTATTTATTTAATAAAGTTTTATTTTCTTGTTTTATTTACTTTTTTTTACTAGATTTTGTACTATATTACTTATTACGCACTATTTAATACTATATCTTCTGATTTTTTGCAATAATGTTTTAATAATATTTATTACTTTTATTTAACCATTTTTTTTAATATTTCTGCTGTTTTTTTATTTATTAGTGCAATAAAATATGCAGCTATAAAACAGGCTAAATAAATATATAACTTTAGTATACTTTTTTGCTGCTAATTTTATATTATAAAACTATTTTTTTTTTTTAAGCAAGTATGCTATACTTTAGATTCTTTTTTTTTTATTAAACTAGTTTTTTTTGCTAAGTACTTTGTTTTATTACGCTAAAACACTCATTTTATGCTAGTTAAACTTGTTAATAAATATTAAAACAAAAATACATTATTATATAATTTTAGTTACTTTTATAGTTTTATTGCTAGTTTTGTTTTTTTTTTTACTTGCATATATTTATACTTTTATATTTATGCATTTAAGCACTAAGTTTTTTTTTTTTTTTTTTTTTTACTTAAGTATGCACTTATATATTTTTTTTCTTTTAAGTACTTCTTAATATTATATTTTGCTGCTTATATGTTTTTTTAAATAACTTTTTTATATTATGCAACTTATAAAAATAATATTTTTTAACTTTTGCTAAAAAGTATTACTAGCGTTTATATATAATAAATGCTTTTAAGCTTACATATTTAAAGCAAGAGTACTTTTGTTTATTAGCAACTAAAATAATAACTATGTTTAAAAAGCTATAGTGCTTATAGTATGCTAATAAAGCTAGCTAAGCTAAAAGTAAAAACATAAGCTTACGTTTTTAATGTATTTAAGTATTAAGAACTAGCTACTGTTTTTTGTAGCTTTAAGATTTAAACAAGCTTTTTTAGCTTAGCTTTTGTGTTTTAAAAGTATAACTTTTTTACTAGCTGCATTTTATAACGTAATGCTAATAATATATTTAATATAGCTTATATACATAAAGCTACTTAAACTATTATGTATTGTTTAGCTTTTAAGGTTTAATAGCGTAGCATTAATACTTTACAACTTTTTGCTGAATTTTTTATAGCTTATATAAACTAGAAATAAAAACTAAAGCTAATTTTTACAAAAAGCGCGCTTTATGCTTGCTTTAGCTTTGCTTAGTTTACTGCTAACTAATATTTTTAAAACTTTATAGCTTAAATAAGTAAAAACTTTAGCAATACGCTATTAGTAATGCTTTTTTATATAGCTATTATTTTTTTTGCTTGCTGCATTAATAATTTATTGCTTTTTTTAAATATTTGCTAGTTAAGCTATTTTAAATTTACTAATATTTAATTTTTTATATATTATAACTTTTAAAACGTTATTATATATTTTAATTAAATAACTTAAATGCTTTATTATTTGCTTAATAAGCTTATTTTGTTTTATAATTGCTATTTAGTTGTTTTTTAATATTTAGCTATTGCTATATATTTAGCTACTGCTATATTTTTAGCTAGCTAAATTTGTTTTATTTTTTATAATTAATAGTTAAGCAAGGTAATTTTTTTTTATATATTATATGCTATTAAGAAATATAGCTAATTAGGCTTTTTTTGTTAAGCTAAAACAACTAAAGCTATTAATTATATTTTGTTTTGTTAGTTTAGTTTATTATTTGCTTTAGTCTTTACGCGAAAAAATGTATAAAAAAGATAGAAAAAAGCAATAAAGTTAAGCAAGCTTTTAAATTATGTTTATTTTTGTTTACAAGTTTATAAAACTTAGAAGTTTTTAAAGCATATATATTAGTAGCACTAAGTAGCAAAAAAAATAAGCTAATTTTTTATACTATATTACGTTTATTTTGTTTTTTACTAAAGCAAAAAACTATAAAGTTAGCTTTTTTTATAATATAATGCTTATTTTTACTATTTACTTTTATTAAAAACTTATATATGCTAAAGTGCTATATAACTAAAAAGTTAATCTAATGTTTTAAGTTTTATAAAGAACTATATTAGCTACTATATATTATAACTATTTGCTAAAGTAAACATATAACTATAAAGCTTTACTGCTAAATAGCTTTTTTTATATTATTTTATAGTTAACAGTACTATATACTTGTTTTATTATTACTTTATGTTTTGTTTTTTTTTTAATAGCTTTAAGTTAAAACTTTTATAATTATAGTTTTTTTAGGACCTAAAACAATTTTTATATTACTAAAGTTAAAGCTACAGCATTATGCTTACAATTTACTATTTATTTTTTCTAACAATAATTATATTTTTTATAAAAGCTTACTATATACTTAAAAATTTACGAAGTTTTTTTTTTTTAATAGATTATATACTTTTAAACGCTTATGCTTTTTTATTTATTTTTGTTTTTTTTTTAAAGCTTTATATACTTTATTAGTTTTTGCCCTGCTTTAAAACGCTTTATATACTTTATTAGTTTTTGTTCTTTTTTTAAAAGCTTTATATACTTTATTTGTATTTTTGTCTTTTTTATAAAGCTTTTTTTTTTTTTTTTAAGAAGGGTTTTTTACTATAATATTGTTTTTTTTATATATTTTTATTATTGTTGTTTTTAAGAAAAAAAGATTAATAGCGCTGCAATATCTTTTATAATTTGTTTAGTTACTTTTTTATTACGTTAGTTATTTTTAGGTTCTTTTTAGTTTATAATAGCTTAACTACAAGGCTTTTTTATAGTTGCTTTTTTTTTTTCTGCAGTAAGTTATAATGCAAAACTATATGTTAAAAGGTTTCTTTTTTTTTTGCATATTTATAAAAAAGCGTAAAAAAACTTAAAACTTTCCTTTTATATAAAAACGCCTTTAAACTTATTTTTCTAGTATGCATTTATATTATTATAGCTGCTTTATGCTTTAATAGCTTATTATATTTTTTAAAAGCTTTATTTTTGCTAAGCTTTTGCTTAGTTATAGCTAAATAACTGCTGCTTGTTTTAGTTTAAATTTATGTGCTTATTTATTTTTTTTTAAGCATAATTTTAGGTTTTTTTCTTTTTAACTACCTTTTTAGCTAAAAGTCCAGTTTTAGCATTAGATTTTTTTTAGCTATGCTTTTCTTGTTGCTTATAAGTTTGCTTTTAAGTTAATTTTTAGCTCTTTAAGTTCTTACGTTTTAAATAAAAGTTTTGATTTTTACTATTGCTTGTTAAATTAATTTTTTTATAGCTAAGCTTTTTATATAATGTTTATAAGCAGCAAAAAAACATTAGCTAGTTTATTTTTATTAAAGCTTGCTTATTATGCAAACTAATAAGCAAGCTTTTTTGCTTTGTTTAATTATTTGCGCTTTTTTTGCTTTAGCATAAAAAGTATTAATGTTTTTATTTCTGTTTCTAGTATAAAAGCTGCACAAACTTTGGCTTTTTTTTTTTGCTTTTTTTTATTAGCTGCTATATGTTTTTTTTTCTTTTTATTTTTTTTTAAAAAACATTTATACTTTTAATTTTCTAAGGTTTATAGCAATATATAATTAAATATTTTAGTAGCTAAAATAGCAATACGTATGCTAAGTAAATTAAGCTAGCTTATAACATAAAAAAGCTTTAGCTTAAATTTATTATTAATAGGTTTGCTTAAAATAACGCGCTTTTTAATAATAAACATGTTTATATTATGTTTAAGAATTAAGCAAATAAGCATAAAAGCAGAGCTATTACTTAGCTTATAGTTTTAAAGCTTTAAAAAAAAAGGTATTTTAACGCATAATTTTTATAAAGCAACATGCATTATAGTAACATTTATATATAGCTAATTATTTTTGCGCAATTTTAAAATAGCAGCAAGTTATATAAATATAATAATAGCTAACATAATTAAACACTTAGTATTAAAGCGTAAAGCCGCAAATGTATTACATTAGCTGCCCTTGCTTTATTAAACTTCTTTAATAATAACAGAAATAATAGCTTAAATAATAACGCTAAAACTTTTAGTAAGCGTTTTATTATAAAAAAAGCTAAAGTTATAGCTATAATGCTAACGCTTTAAAAAAATAACAAAAATATTATTACTTTTAGCTATACTTTTACAAAAACAGTTATTAGTATTTTTATTGTTATAATAGCTTTTTAAGCTATAAACGCCTTTATTTTTAATAATAATATAAGTACTTTAGCTATATTATTTTTTAGCAAAATATTTAACTATAAAGCTTAAACAAGCATTGCTTATAGCATATAATATTATTTTTAAGCTACTAAACTTGCTATTAACTTAATGTTTATAAAAAAAAAGTTTAAAACTAGCATAAATTTTTTTTTTAGTTTTATAAATAGTTATAGCTTTAATAAAAAAAACTTATAAACTTAATTAAACTTTACGTTTTATTTGCTTTTTATATTTAGCGCAATTTTTTTTAAACAAATTATAGGTTTTTATTTATGCAAACAACTTAAAGTTTAAATTATTTAATAAGTTTTACATACTTAAAGTAATTTATTTAATAGTAATAGTAAGTTTTTAGCTATTATTTTTGTTTAAAAAAACCTATAAACTTAATTAAACTTTACGTTTTATTTGCTTTTTATATTTAGCGCAATTTTTTTTAAACAAATTATAAGCTTTTACTTATATAAACAATTTAAAGTTTAAATTATTTAATAAATCTTGCATACTTAAAGCGATTTATTTAATAATAATAGCAAGTTTTTAGCTATTATTTTCATTTAAGATTAAATAATTAAGCTTAAAGGTTTTTTGCTAAAAGCATTTCAAAGTTTAGATTTTTTAGTAAGTTTTACATGCTTAAAGTAATTTGTTTGTTTAATAATAATAGTAAATTTTTAGCTATTATTTTTGTTTAAAATTAAATAGCTAAGCTTAAGGGTTTTTTGCTAAATAACTAAATAAAAAACAAACAAAACAAGTTAACAAACGTAATTATTAAACTAGTATTAAGAATAACAACAAAAGCAATTAGTAAAAAAGAAAAAAAAAAAAAGAAAAAAAAAGCAAATAAAAAGAAAAAAGCTAGCAAAAAAAGCAAAAGTGCTCCTTTAGTAATTCTAAAAAATAAAAACCTAAATAATAAAACGCTTAAAAAAAAAAAAAAAAAAAAAAAAAGCAAAAGTAGCTAACTTTACAAACTAAAATATTTTTAATAATTATAAACTATGCTTTATGTATTAAAGCACTTAGTAAACTTAGAAAAAAAAACGCTATTATGCCTTAAAAACAAAGTACTTTAAAAAGGGTTATTTTATTAAGAACTAAAGTTGCAGCAAAATAAAAAAAGCTTAATTATAAAAAAATAGTTTAATATTTATTATATAAAAATAAGTTTTTTTTTAATACTTTTTGAAAGAATTTAAGAATTAATAATATTAAGCTTTTACTTATAATTATAATTTAGTAGCTATTTTTTTATAACTTAACTTTACTTTAAAAACAAACATTTTTAATAGTGTACTAAATAAGTTAAGCTAGTTTATAACATAAAAAAGCTTTAGTTTAAGTTTATTATTAATAAGTTTGCTTAAAATAATGCGTTTTTTAATAATAAACATGTTTGTAATTATTATGTTTAAAAGTTAAGCAAAAAAGCGCAAAAGCAGAACTGTTGCTTAGCTTATAGTTTTAAAGCTTTAAAAAAAGAAGTATTTTAATATATAATTTTTGTAATAAAGCATACGTTATAATAACGTTTAAAGAAAGCAAAAAAAGCTATAGCTTAAGTATTGCAAGCTTTATATATTAATAGCTAATAGCGTAAATCTTTTATATATAGCTAATTGTTTTTGCGCAATTTTAAAATAACAGCAAGTTATATAAATATAATAGCTAATATAATTATTGCTATAAAAAAAGCTAAATTTTATTGCTAATGTATAGCTTTTTAAAAATTATATATAAACATAAAAATTAAGACAAAACTATTATAGTTCTTTGTTTAAGCAAATAAAACAGAAGTATTAAAAAGTAAGTAAAATGTATATATAATAGCTAAAAGAAAAAAAAAGCAAAAATAAAAATATATCTAGGTATATAAAAGTAAGCAACCTAGCTAAATAAAAACAACTAATATAGCTATTTAAGCTTACGCAAAAAAATTAGCTATAAATAAATAACAAGTAAACTAAAAATATAATTAATATGTTTTGCTATACCTAGTAGTTTTATAATAAGTTTTATTAATATAAGTAATTATTATAAAATAACGCTATTATTGCAAAATTAATAATAATAATATATATTATACTTAACATAATAATAATTGTTTTAAAAATATAAGTTTTAGTTAAATAAAATAAATCAAAATATATTTATTATCTTTTTTATTTATTAATTTTATTATATATTATTTTTTTAACCTTTAGTAAAATTTACAGCAAAGTATATAGCTGCTTGCTTAAAAACTATTATTATAAATAAATATGTAGCTATACTTAAGTATAAAAACTAATTTTTAAACTATTACTTTATATAGTATAGCAAAGCATTAAGGTATAATAACAAGCAATAAAAAAAAAAGCTAAAAATAAGTTTTATTAGCTATATATTTTTTTAATGTTTTTAAACAACTTAAAGAATTAAATAATGCAAAATATAGTATTAATAGCAGCAAAAATATATATATAAAACTAAAAAAAAAATAAAAAAAAGGTTATTAAAAAGCTTAATAAAATTAATATTTTAAAACATTGGTTTAATAGCATTGTTTATATTTAACATATTTTTAATAGTGTAGTAGTAAATCAAGAAAAATAAATATTTTTTTTTTTAATCTGTTTTAAAGCTTTATATAACTTAGAATATATATTATAATAGTTTAGCTTTATTAACTTAATAAATATATAATAAAATATATTTTAAGAATAGTTTTAGAACTTATATAAAAAGTTAAATATACTAGTGCAAATACAGCTAAATATAAATAAATATAAGCAAAAGCAAAGTTAAAAGTAAACAGTAGTATTATATTATATAAAATAAGTAGTAGCATAGCTATAATAATAATATATAATAAAATTTTATAATTTTTTTTAATATAACTTAATAAGCAAAAAACAGAACTTATAGCTTAAAAAAAAAAACATTTATTAATTTATGCTAAAATATAACAAAAAAATCTATTATTTTTTTTTTTTAACTATTGCTTTTTTTTTATGGGCCTTTAAAATATTGCATTCTAAGCAACGCATAATTATAAGCAATATATTATCTTTTGTATTTTTATTAGTTATACAAGCCCTTTTACAAAAATTATGCATAAAAGCAATAGCTTTATTGTTATTATTTTTATTTAAAGCTAAATTAAGGTTAATATTATTTTTATTAGTTGTTTTTAAATTAGTAAACTAAGTTAAAAATGCTAAAGTATTTATATTAGTAATATTAAAAGATAGCATTATATTTAAAGCATTTATTATTAACATTGTTATTTTAGTAAAACTTTAATTAAAAAGTATATAAAAAATACTTTTAGTTTTAGCATTAATTATATTTTTGTTTTTGGAAATAAAGTATTTAAAAAGTATTAGTATAGTAAGTAACTAAATAGTAAATAAGCTTTTATTAATAAATTTTGCAATTTAAAAAGTACAAAGCAAAGTTTTAGTTTTTAAGTTAGCTATGTTTTTTTTAATAATAATTATAGTTATATTAATATGCTTTAATGCTATAGTAAATGCTAATTGTTTTTAAATATACTTTTAGCAATATAATAATAATAAACTAACTATAAACAGCAAACCTAGCTTTTTAGTGCTAATAAACTTAATTATATTAGTTATAATACAAAATATAGAGTTTTTTTTATTTTTACTAGTAATAAAAGTTATTAAGTTTATATTTTTAATATTTGAGTTTTTTTTGTTACAATTAGTAAAATCGATAATATTTATTATGTTAATATATTAGTAGCAAATTATATTACTAAGTATTTTTTTAGCAATATGCTATGCTAAGCTAAACATATAAATTAAAGCTAACATTAGTATTTATTGTTTTTTGTTAACTTTAGTTAAAATAATAACAACTGCAAAAGCAGAAATTAAACCTTTAGTTCTTAGGTTATACTACAAAAAACAAATAAAAAAAGAAATTAATGCTTTTTGTTTTTATTTCTAGGTAAGTTAAATATATATATAATTTATAACACTAGTTATAGTTACTACAAAAAGCTAATGCTAATTTAAATCGTTTTGTTTAACACTAGAAATAAATATACTAAGTTTTATAGAAATTTTTAAACAATCTAAAATACTACTTACTAATATAATGTTTTTATTAGTTCTAAAGTAATTTATTTAAAATAAGGGTTAATATAAGCAAAAAAAAACGCATTATAATATATTAAGCTACTTGCTATAGTTATTTTACGTTAGTATATATTTAACTAAACAAAAATAGTATTGTATACTAAAGCATTATATTAACTAACAACTGTTTTTAAGTAGCTAGTAAACTTAAGTTCTATATTATACTTTATATTTAAGTAGTTTTATATATTATAAGTTATATTGTTAAACCGGCTTACTATTATAAAAAATAAAGAAAATAATGAAATATAGTTATAACTTATAAAAAGAAAAAATCGGTTACATTAAATTTATGCTTTTAAATCTATAATAAAGTTTAAAATATCCAATAAAAAAAAATAAAAGCTATAATAAAAGGTATAAAAAAGGCAATAAAAAAACTATTATGTAGTATAGTTATCTTTAGGAAAGCTGTTTAATATAAGTATATATATATATATATATACATATAATACTTATTAAAAAAATAAAAGCATACTAAAAATTATACTTTAAAACTGCTAAGCATAATATATTAAGTATAAAGCTAAAAGTCTAGCAAATAAACTAGTAAAACTAGTTCTATAAATTTCAAAAAGATTTAAAAGCTATAACTTTAATATAATATTTTATAAACCTTAATAAAAAAACATTAGATTACTTCTTTAGATTTTTAAGCAGGTAAAAAAAAATTAAAATATAAACTATAGTAAAAGTGCTAATTATGCATAATATTTTATTTTTTATAAAGCTAAAGCATTAGCTATTATTAAGCTACTTATAATATTTTAGTTTTAAATTAAATAAACATTTTTAATTAGGTTTAATTTATTATTAAGTGTTAAAATTGCTGCATATATTAGTAAAGCTTTATAATAGTTTAGTTTACTAGTTATTAGCTTGATTAATTATTTTAAAAATACTTTATATAGATTTATAAAATTAGTTATGTAGTGTTAAGCTACCTTTAAAAGTATAGTTAAGCAATAAATACTTATAAATGCTGTAATGTAATTATATAAAAAGTAACCGACTTAAAGAGTAAAAACTATAACTTAAAACAAAACTAACAAAAATAAACAAAAAAAAAAACAAAAAGAAATAAAATAAAGCAATAATATTTATGCTATTACTATTTAAAAAGCTTATATAAAGTAAGCAAATTAAACTATCGGTAAAATTTATTACTATATAAAAATATATTATAATAGCTTTTATAAGTTTATAAACTTTAGGACTTTTTTTTTACTAAAACTTATAGATTTAGTATTATATAATACATAATTAAAATTTAACTGTAAACATAATGCATAAATAGCGCGTGCTATTTTATAGTATTATTTTATTAAAGAATTAACTTTTAAACATTAAACTAAGCACTAATAATATATAAGTATATTAAAACAATAAAACAAAAAGCATTAATTCTTTTTTTTTTTTTTTAGAAAATTTAACTATAAACGTTAAGCATTATTAGTATGTGCTATATTATAATTTTATACTTAGTAGCATGTACTATTTTATAGCTTTATTTTACTTAGTAGCGCGTGCTATTTTATAGTTTTATACCTAGCAACGCGTGCTATTTTATAGTTTTATTGTAATAATAAAACAAGAAGCGTTAAATTTCCTATTACTTACTTATTGTTTAAAAATAAATCAGCACTTTTTTATTGTTTTTTATTTCCTTAATTTAAAAGATTTAAAAGCTATAAAATTGCGCTATGCTAAATGTAATTTATTAACTATGTTATTTTTAGGGATTTTAGGCATAAAATTAATATTAACATATATTATTATAATACTAGAAGTATATTTAATAGATTTTAAGTTTAAGAAAACAATAAGTTAAAACTAGATTAATTTTAGTATTTAGGTTAAAAAATCTGCATTAAAGGTTATAAATAGTTTTACTTTCTAAGCTTTTTTTATAACTAGAGTTAAGCTTTTAAAAGCTACAATAACAATTAAAATATAAAGAAAATATAAGGTTTAATTAAATAGCTTTAAAGATTATTTTGTTTATATATTATTAGCAATAAAATCATATAAAATATTATATTTAATTAAGCAATAATTAATTAGTTATATAATTAACTACATTAATATAAATAATTTTATTTAGCTAGTATTTTAAAAGGTTTAAATAAATAATTACTATTGTTTAAATATTGTTAAATAGTTATATATTTTATATTAAATACTTTAATAATAAGGTTAAAAAAAAATAAGTATTGCTTTATGTTTAAAAGAAGTTAAAGTATAGTTTTATTAAAACTTGTTTATTTTTATGCATTTATGCCTCGTATTACTATATAATATAAAGGGTTTTATAAAGCAATAAACAGCTAATAAATTATTTTAAATATAAGGGCATATAAAGCCATAAATTAAACTAGGTTTTCTAAAAGAATTTAAAATTACGCTAACGGATGTTTTCTTGTTTAAATTTAAACATTGCTTACTTTTAGGTTTATTGCTTAAATACTAAAATTCTATAGCTTAACTATTTAAACATAATTTAAATAGCTATTGCATTTTTAAACCTAGTTTAGTGTTATACTATAGCTATTTTAAATTAAAGTATTAGTACTATTAAACTTAGCATATTTTTTACAAGTAATAAAAACTATAGAAATGCTATATAAAAATAGTTTATATTACACTTAATTTTTAATAGAAATAATTAATATATAACTGTTTTTTTTTCTTATTATATAATATTAATTTAACTATTATTTATATAACTAGCATAATGCTTTGCTAAAAAACTAGTTGTAATATTTTTGTTGTTTAAACTTTGGACTTTTTTTAGTTTAATAACTTATTGCAATATAATAATCTACGGACACTTTTACAACAGTTTATTTAAAATATAGGTTTTTAATGCTTTTAGATTTACTAGTACATAAATTATTAATATAAAAAAGCAAACTTTAAATACTTTTAATTCTATAGTATAGCTTATTAGTTATTTAATTTTTTAGAATTAATTAAACAAATCTGTTTTGTTTGCAAGTTTTAAACTATAAAAACAAATATATTTTGCGCTATTTTTATTTCCTACAGCTAAAAGTTTTTTTTTGTTTAATTTATTAATAATGTTTAATATAACCTTAACTTTCTTATTGCTAAACTTGCTTCTTTATTATTATATAATGTTTTATTTTGCTTTAAAAAACAATATTAGTTAAAAGAACTTTAAATTATTAGTAATTACTATGCTAAATAAAACAATATTAAAATTTAATATATTTAGTTTTAAAACAATTCTTTTATAAAGTTTTATATAATAACTATTTTATAGCATAACCTTTTATTAAAGTTGCTTATAAAAGAACTAAAGTTTTGTTTTAATATATAAACGCTATAAAAAAAAAGTATAAACATTGCAAACTACTTAGTACTAGTTTTAATTAGTATAAACTAGTTTAACTTAACTATTAAGCAAAGATTATTTAACGCGCGTAAAATGCTATAAGTAATATTTATTTTCTTTTTAATTTTTGCGTTATTTATTAATAATATTTATGCAATAATTTAATGCGCTAAATTAATTAGGTTAATAATATTAATTTAAACTAAAACAAAAATTTTGCAAAAGTTATTTAATGCTGCTTATATTTCTTACGTACTATAAAAACTAAAAAGCAGCTTATATAAATATGCTTATTTTGCATTAGATTTATTAATGCTAAGCAAATGCTAAAGTGTGCTATAGCTAATTATTTTAATACAGGCTATTTTTATTAATATTTTAAAGAGCTACGTTGTTTTAGTTTTATAAAAAAACGATTAATTTTTTTGTATATTTTATATAGATATATTATTAAGTTTTATGCTAAAAATCAAAAATAACTAGCAAATGCTTATTATTAATTAAAAAAATAAATTACGGTTTAAAAACAAAATGTTTTATATATTATTACTGCTTTGCTTTACGCGGTTTTTAATTTATATAATATTGTTTAAATTTTTTAAATAAATATTACAAAGCTTAAACTATAAAATACTAAAGATTTACTATATATACATTATTAATAAGTTATAAATGCTTTAGCTTAATTAAAAGTTAATAATTTATTATATATAGATATTTTTATTAATAATATAGCGTTAGCTAGTTTTTTAGTTAATAATATATTACTATTATTAATAAATAAAATATGTATTTTTGCTAAAAAAAATCTTAATATTGCTTAAACAAACTATATAACTAATTAAAACTTTATTTTTAATATACTAATTAAGCAACTATAAAGCTTTTAATATGTTTTTAGCACTAAGCAGCAATAGTAGCTTAGCTTAATAAAACAAAATAATCTAAAAAAGTTTAATATATTTGCAGTATTTAATAAAAATAAAAATATTTAAAGAACTAGTATTAATAAAAACGCCATTTTAAAGATTAAAAAAACTATATTAAGCATGGGTTTTTATAGCGCTATTTTATTTAAAAGTAGTATTAATACTGCTTGTTTTATAGCAAAAACTATTAATTTTGCTAAAGTTAATAATATAAAGTATTTTGGAATATAGCAGTACATTAGCTTTGCTAACTGCTTTAATAAAGATTTTTACTTAAAGGTATTTTTGCATTTTTTTTTATATAGGAAAAAAAAGCATAAAAACACTTTTGTTATTAAAAATAATGTTTATGCTTATAATATTAGCGTTAGTTAAAACATCTAAGTTTAGTATTATTTTTTATAACATAAAAGTTATTATATAGCAGATTTTTTTTTTTATTTTTATTTATAAATAATAAAATTTAAAATAATAGCATTTTTATTTTAAAGGCTTTAGTTAAACAAAATGCATAAGCTGCAATTTAAAAAGCATGCTACTTTTTAAGCTTAATAAATTTAAATGCTAAAAAGCGCTTTATTTGCTATTATAAATATTATAGCAATTTATACATTAAAACTATACTAAAAAATGTTTAATTAATTAAGTACAAATAGCTTTACTTTTACAAACAGAAAAATATTTTTAAAAGTTAATTATAGTTGCTAATTATTATATATAGCTTACTTATAATTTAGTTTACTATTAATTCTAAGGATTAAAGCAGCCTTATAATCTTTAAAATAGCGCTTTTTAAAAATTTAGCATAAGCTAAAGCACTAAATAAATACTAAGTAAGCTTTAATAGTAATTAATAAAGCCTTAAATTTGCTAAAACTATATATTAAAATTTTATAGCTGCTGCTTAAATGTTTTAAATATATATAAACATATTTGTTAAAAACGTAGTAAAAACTAAAGCATTTAGTAAAGTTGCTGCGTATTATAGTATAATAAAAAACAATAATTAAAAAAGCCTTTATTTGCATGAAATATTATAGCTAGCTAGCAATATTATAATGTATAAACTAATTAATAACTTAGCTACTAATAGAATTTTAGGCTTAAGAAAGCACATTATTAGCTATATAGATTCTTTTTTTAATAAAATGCGTTATGCTTACTAAATAATTAAAATTTAAAATACTAATAAAAAAAGTAATATTTAAATAATAATTTAGTTAATAATATTAGCTGTGCTATTACTTGTATTAATGTTTTAAATATATTAAAGCATTTTTAGTTTAATAAAACATTATTAATGTTATATATAAAATAGCAATATGCTTTTTTAAACGCTTGCAATAATTGCTACGTTTATATAAACACTTATTAAAAAGAACTACATAAAAAAACAGCTTATTAATTTAGCTATTTTTAAACATTAATAAAAGTAATACATATAACTAAAAATAGCTTTATTAAGATTAAAAAGAACTATTTGCATATTAATAAAACTAATTTAATTATAGCATTAATATTTTAATGCAATTATAATTTTATATTTTTATAAAAACGCCTTTAAACTTTTTTTATTATATATTATGTGCTAAATTATATAATAAAAGCGCTAATTAAACATTATAAACTTATAGTATTTGCAAAAAAAATCTTAGATTAAATAGCGCAATATTAACAAAAATAACTTTATAAAAAAAACATAGAAAAAATAAAAAGCAATTTTATTATGCTATTTTTTATAATAAATAATAAAGCTAATATAGTTTTTTGCAGGTTTATAGCTTTGCTTTTTAATAAGCTAGTAACTGCTTAAAAGCTTTTAGCTATTAAAGTTTATGCTAATTTGCTTAAAATGCTAAACTATTATTTATTTATAAAAAACTAAGCTATAGTTAATTTTAACTACCTTTATACTTACGCACTAAAGGTTTTCCTATAATATATAATTAACCGCTTTAGTTTTAACGCTATTTAGCTACTATTAAACTTATTAAGCAAAAAAAGTTAGGTTTTTTTTTATATATAAGTTTATGCATATAAAGAAATAATGCTTTAAAATATATGTTTATATAATTATACAAGCAGCTTTTATTTTATAAAAAAACTAAAAAAAAAATTATTACTACATTATTTTTTAATAAACAAAAATACTTCTTTTTTTAAAAGAATAGTTTAAAAGCTTATTAATAAAAAGCAGATTTTAGTTTTTAGTAAACAATTTATTAACAGCATAAATATAAATAATTTAAATTAAGGCGCTATATTAAAGCTTTTATTATTTGTTTTATAGCATTGTTTTAATACTTTAATTAAGATGTTTGCTTTTAAACTTTAAAATTATTATTACGCTTAGTTAAATAGCAAGCTTTTATTTAAAGTTAAAAATCTAGATTAGCTAAAAAAGTTAAAAAAAAAAGCAGCAAAAAACGCTAAAGCATAAAAAAATTAATAAGCTAATTTAATAAATAATAATAATTTATTATTTAATAATAATTAGTAATTAATAAACGTAGAAAAAAACTAGCCGAAGAAATCTCTGCATTTTTTACGCTATAATTTTAACTGGTTTAAACAGTTATTTAAGAAAGTAAATAAGCTACTTAGTATATTAAATAACCTTAAATAACTTATTTAGCAAGCAAACATTAAAAACATTAAAAATGCACGTTTTAATATATTTACTAAAAATTAAATAAATATTCTTAACTAAATAAAAAATAGTAAAAATAGTAATAATGTTATACTAGCTAAACAAATTAGCATTATATTAATATAACTAATGCAACCTAAATTAGCAATTTTAAAAAACTACATTAAAGAAAAAAATAAATACATTGTTTTAAAAAAGCTAAGTTATATATATAACTATAAAAACTTAGTTAAAAGAAATAAATTTATAATACTAAGTTTTAAGTTTAACTAGAACTAATAATATTTTTAAATATTAGCATTAAATAATTTTAAAAGCAATATTGCTTTTGTTAAATATTTTCTTTTAATAAAATACTGCATTATTAGCTATATAATATATACAAAAAAAGGTTTAAATGCAAAACAAAGTAAAGCAGTTTTGCTTGTATGCTAAAAGCTTAACTTTAATGCTAATGCAATACAAAAAAATGTATTAAAACTACTTATTACTATTAGTTTTTTAAAAAAATAAAGCAGCACTAAAAAATCTGTTGTTATTCGAGCTATATATAAAGTGTTCTTTTAGTTAGGAAAAAAAAACAAAATATTAATTACTGCTTTTATTAAAAGCGCAGCAGCAAGTATTAATAGCGTTATAATATATTTAGCAATAAAGTTTAAAGTGCGCAATAAACAAACTTTTTAAAGTTTAATATTAAGAAATAAAAATACTATATAACTATAGCAAAATAAGCTTGTTTTTATTATTAATAAAATTAGTATAATTTTAGCTAAACTTTTATTTTAAATTAAAAAAGCTATGCATAAAAACTATAATATAAAAAACAAAAAACAATTTAGTAGCTTTTTATATATTTTTATAGCTAGCAACTTTGCTTAGTTTTTTCTAATAAGTAGCATATTGCTAACTAAAGGTTTAATAAATTTAATAGCTTTTATATAAGCAACATATAGCTATACTTTAAGTAAGCACTTAACGCATAAAAAATAAAAAAAATGCTAATAATAAAACTTAAAAAGTAATAATTATAATTTTAGCAATTAATATATATAAAATATAAATAACAGACATAAAAGTTATATTATTTATAAAGCTATTGAAATTATAAGTAATAGTAATAAAAAAGCAATAATTGCTTAAATTACTTGCGCTATTAAAAGAGCTAAAAGCTTAGTACTAATAAAAAACGTTGCAAAATTAGTTTGCTTAAAATAGCAAATAAAAGCACAAAGCAATATGCAATTGCGTGGTTTTTTAAATTAATTCTGTTTTAAAACTTAAACTAAAAAAAACTAGAATATACTAAATGCTTAAGCAATAAATAACTTTTTATTGCTTTATTTTAGGCCTATTAATAGATTTTAACTTATTATACGTAATAATAAGCTATAGCATATTATTAACTTTAAAGCAGCATAGTTATTTTTATAATGCAATAATTATGCTTTATTTTTATTTATTTTCTTATTAAAACACGAGCTAAGTATACTAACAATAAAATACTTTACTGAAGTTTAAAAACACTTATATGCATAAATAAATGCAAGTAGTAAAAAAAAAAAAAAAAGTTTTTATAAGAACATAAGATTTAACTTAGCTATTTTAGCTTATAATCTATTTAGTAAAAAAATGCCAATTATTATAACAACTAACATTTATTTTAGTTTAAGTATAGTAAATAAAAGTGAATTTCTAGCAAAAAAGTTTATTTTGTTTTTTATAGCAACATATATTTGCTTAGCGCTAAGTGTTTATTTTTATACAGAATTGCTTGCTTGTATTTTTATTAAAAAAGTAAATAACAAAACAATATATTATCTAGCTTTAAAAAATAGCATTATACTACTGTTTCTTAGTTTTAAAAAACAAAAAGTAAAAGTACTAAAAGTTATTAAATTGCTTGTTATTTTTAGCTAAACAAGCATAGCTTATATAATTAGCTTAGCTATAACTAAGTATAAGGCTTAAAAAAAAACGTTTCTTAAGGTTGCTTTATGTTTAAATAAAACAGCAAATAATAGCAAAAAAACTAACAATAAAAAAAAAGGCAGCAAAAGATTTTCATTTATATATGTTTAATTATTAAAGTTTACTAATTTAAATAGCATATAGTTGCTTAACAATATAAAGCTAAATGTTTTTTTAAATATTTGCTTTTTTATTAATTGCTAAGCATTAATAAATAAATTAGATAGTATAAACATAAAAACCGAATTAAAAAACAGATTTATTAATATAAAGAAAAAAAAAATATAAAATAATTAAAATCTTATAATATATTAACTACTTGCTAAATAGTTTGCATACTAAATAAAAAACTAATAGTTTTTAGCTTAAAAAATTAAGTTATAATAACTATAAGCATTAAAATAATAAAGCTTCTAAAGGTATAAAATAGCATTATATCTAGTAGCAATACATTATATATATTAGTTAAACTAATTAATTACTTAATTAATTAGTTAATTAATTAATTAAACCTTTTGTACTAATATATTTTACTATATTATAAATAAAGTTTGCTATATTTAAAACCTTTTAAAAAGTATACAAAGTAGCTAAAGCTTTATACTTAACGTTAAAGTAAATTAATTAATTAATTAATTAATTAATAATATGTTAACTATTAAAAATGTTTAGCTTAACTGTTTAATATGTTTAGTTTATTAATTAAGCTAGTGCTACTTTAGTAACCCTTATATAAAAGTTGCTTTTATGCTATATATATATTTATGTTTTCTTTTTGCTACTTTACTTTTTTACTTCTTATAAAAAAGGTAAGTTTTTTATAATAGTTAGTATGTTTTTTAGCTTACCTATTGTTTCTTTAAACCTATTAGTAGCTAGCTATAGCATTAATAGCGTATTAATTAGCTAAATAAACAAGTAGTGCTTATAGAACGAAAAAAAGAAGGAAAAATTGTTATATGTTTTTTAATGTTATTTTTTCTTTAATTTAAAGCACTTTTTAAGTTCTAAAGTAGCTAACTTATAGCACACTTTAAAACTTGTAAAAAACTTACGTTTTTTTTAATATATATGCTTAATTAACCTTTTTACATATAGCTATATAAAATGTATAAACAAGTAATAAAATAAATTATAATAAGTAAAGTAATTATATAATATGTTTAAGCATAGCTTAGTGATAATATAGTTAAACAAAAGGTATACTTGTTTTTTTACAAACTTAGCAATAGATTTAAAATATATAAAAAAAACAAACAATAAAAGTTATAAAAGTTTAGCATTAATTAAGCATGTTTTATTTAATTATTTTATTTCTTTAATACTAATTAATTTATTGTACTAAAATATATACTATATGGTTTATTTAGTACATAAAAGTATTAAACTAGTATTTATAGCTATGCTATTTTATTTTATGCTACTTTATTTTAGTAGTAATAATAAAATTAGTGCTAAAAACTAAAAAGTATAGTTACTTTATATCTAAAAAAAAAAAAAAAAAAAACGCAAAATGCTTATAATTTTTAATAGCAACAAAAATATTAGCACTACTTAAGTTATTAATATAATAAACAATAGTTATATATTTATAAATACTAGCAGTAATAAAAGTAATAGCATTACTTAAGTTATTAAAGCAAAGGTTAAAAACTAAAAATATTATGTTTTTAATAAAATTTATTTTTAAGCGTTACTTTTTACTATAAGCGTTATAACTAGTATAGCTTAATCTTTAGTATATAATTATTAGCTAAAAAGTTAGTTTTATTATTATTGTTTACTGTACTAATAATTGATTTTTTTTTAGCAACATTATTAAGCTTTTTATTAAAGCTTTTTACTTTTTACTTTTAAAATGCTTTTTTTGCAAAATAATAGATTAAGTTTAGTAAGCTTACTAAAAAAACTAATTTAAAACGTAAGAACAGCACATATAAAAAGTAATACTATATGTAATTATTACGTAATTACGCATTTTATTTAAAGAGCATAATTGTAACAAAACTTGTTTTCTTTTTTTTATTAGCATTATTGCTAAATAATAACTAGTTTTATTTAACTTCTTGGATTTTCTTTAAATAAGCTTACAGTTATAAATATATTTTTAATTTTTAGTGCTTAAAACTTTTTTTTTATATAAACAAATTGCTAAAGTAAAAAGAAAAGCTATAATAATATAAATATTTATTGTTAAAATCTATAAAGTTAAAAAAAAAGTATAAATTTATTTAGCATTGCACTTAAAACCTCTGTTTAATATTGATTTTAAAGTATAATACAACTTAAAATTCAAAAGGTTAATAAATATTTAAAAAAAACCAGATTTAATTATATTATTAATAATTTTACTACAAAGTTAATACTAAGCAACAAAAGGTTAAAAGTAAAAAAACAGTTAGCTATAATAGCTTTATGCTAACTAAAAGCTTAAAGCTATTAAAAAAAAAAAAACAATTATTACGCTTTATTTTTATAAAAAAATTAATTAATAAACTACTAGTTAAGCTTTTATACATTAATTCCTGCAAAAGCAAAAAATTATTTACGTGTAGGGCTTAAAATCTAGCTGCTGCCTTAATTTAGGTTATAAGCTTAATATTACTTAAACAGTGTTCTAAATGCTTAAAAAAACATAGCAAATTTTTTAGCTGCATTATTTTTTGTTTAGCAAATTATTAATTCTAAATATAATATATATATACTAGTTATTATTACAAAAGTAAAAGATTTTTTTGTTTATTTAAAAAATTTTATATATATTAGCTATTTGATTTGCTATTTATATTATATAATACTTACTAATGAAGTAAAATCAATAAAGAATTAATTTTTTAACGTTATAATTTTAATACTACTGGAATTTTTATTATTTTTTATAAACTAAAAACTAGTTTTATAAATATATAATAAAAAAAATTTATTTATGTTTACTATTGCTTATAAAAGCAAATATTTATAAAATAGTTATGTTGCAATTAAAAATAGCATTAAAACAACAAACGCTAATTATAATACTTAAAAATAAATAAAGTTATTTATTTTAAAAGAAGCTTATGCTTAAAATGCCTTAAATAAAAACGTTTATAACGTTAAACTAACTATTAAGTATACTTAATACACCAAAAAAAAATGGCCTTTTTATAAGTGTTTTGCAAAACTGTTTTAAAATGCTATAAAGCAGCTTTATTTAAATATGCGTTTTAATAATATAAAAACAAATAAAACTAATTATATATTAAATAATATATTACTACAAAAAGTAAAATAAGTATTGCTTACTATAAAAAACATTAATTTTATTATAAAAGAAATTAATTCTATTATTTTATAAGAATTTAAATGATTTCTTTACTTAAAAAAAATAGCTAACAATAATTACTAAATATTTTATTTTTATAACATATATGCTACTACAATTAAATTAATAAATAGCTAAAATAACTAATAAATTTAAAAGGAAAACAAATCTAAAATCAAAACTTAAATATTATAAAGTTTTTTATAATAACTTATAACTTATTTATTAACTTAAAAAAACTGAACTTATACTAACTAATATTAGTTATATGTTATAAAATATTGCTATTTATTGCAGTTGTAGCAAAAAACTTAAGAGTATATATATAGCATAATAAACTACTTAAACCTAGGCTATTTTTTTATATTTTGTATTGCTAATAAAGCAGCTATTTTTAGCGTGCGTTATATACTTGCTTAGGTAAAAACAAGGTTTTTTTATATAAATTGTTCTGTTTATCTTTTAATTTAACTAATTAATTATGCTTATGTTTTAGTTATTGCTAGTGTTTTTTTTACTTTATAGTTACCTATTTTATAAACTAAACATAAAAAGTATAGTAATAGTTTATTTTAGCTAACAATAACAAAAAATGTTTTAATATATAACAGCTAAAACATACGTTATTTAATAGTAATAATAGATGGTTTAGTTTAATAGTTTATTATTTAATTAATATAGAACATAAGTTAACTATAATATAATATATAGCTTTAGCAATAAAGTTTTAATTGTTAGTTAATTTAAGTACAATAATTATATAGCTATAAGCTTTAATAGTTTAATATAATATATATATAATGAATTTATACTTATAAAAGTTGTTTTAGTGCTAAGCGTAATATAACGCTTTACTTAAGAACAAAGCTTTTAGTTTTGCATTATTAACTAGTTAACTATTATTTAGCTTTAAATAGCAGAACATAAAACGTAAAAAATTAAGCGCTATATTTATTGCTTAAATATTAAGCAAACTATAATAGTTATAAATAAGTAGCTAGTTTGCTATAATACTAATTTTATGTGTTGCTAATAGTTCTTAAAGGTTATTACTATTAAAAAAAAAGTTATTACAAATCTTTAATAAATATGTAGGCCTAGCAAAATTTGTTAATTAAGTGTAAGAAAATAAAAACTAACAATATTATATAGCATACTATGCAGCTATAATTATAAAACCTTAAAGTATTTTAGCTAAACTACTACTAGTTATTAAATAGCAGCTAAAAATAATAACTAGCATATTAATATAGTTTATACAAGTATTAATAATATATGTAAGCTATTTTTTAGGTTAATAACTATTGCTAAAAAGCTTAAAGTAAGTAAAAAAGCAGCGCAACATAGCAAATAAAATAATAATATAACTAGATTTTTATTAACTAAGATAAGTTGTTTTTAAAGAATAAAAAACATAAAAATATAATTTAAAACAGTATAGTTATAATAAAACTATATATAATCTTAATTTTTTTATAAAAAGCAATATATTTAATGATTAATAAATAGAAGTTTGTTATAATTAATAGAAATAATATGTAGCAAAGCAAAAAAATTTACCTTTATTTTATATACTTTATTACAAGAATATATTATAAAAACATAAAACATTAAAACATTTTAGCAAAAATTAAACTAGTATAGCTATTAATTAAACAAGGGTACTATAGCATAAGCATTCTTAATGCTAGTAACACATAATATATACTGCTTAAACTTAACAGAAAATATAAAACAAAAGCGTATTAGTTTTTAAAAAGATTAAAATAAATGTATTAAAGGCATTTTTAATAATTAAAAAAAAAAAAGAAAAAATGCTATATATATAAAAAACAAGCAGCTTTAATTGCTTGTTTTTTTAAAACAAGATCTAATAATATTTTCTAGTATTATTAATACCTGAAATGTAGTAGCTATAAGTATTAATGCTAGTATATATAGCTTAAAAGGTATATATTTATAAAAGCTTTTAATAGCTAAATATAGCTTAGTTATATAGCTAAGCATTAAGATATTACTGCAATGTTTTTGCTTTTATAGTAGACTTTTTATAAACTATATTACTAAAAATAGCTATATTTTAATTATTAACTTTAATTAATTTTGTTTTGTTTAAATGCTAAATTTTTAATGTTTTAATTAATTAAGTATATTTAAAAGTAGTTATAAAATAAATACACTATATTTTTTCTTTATACTTAAAAAAGGAGTATAGTTCTTATAAGCTTTCTTGCTTTATTTTAATACAGGAAAATATAAGAATTAAGGTATTTATAGGCTTTTATAAACATATTATGCAATAAAACAACATAAAACAATATATTATTTCAAAAAAAAAAATAACTAATAATGCTATAATAACGCATTTTGTAGTATTATGTTATATTTACTTAGCAATACATTTTAATTATAACGTAAAAAACTAAAAATTATATAGCAAGTTAAGCTAAAGCGTTAACTTTTTATTTTTACTTAAGTAGCTTTTTTAGTAAAATGTTAGGTTAGCTAAGGCCTAAAATAGCCGTTTAATATAGCGTTAGCTAATTGATTTTAATTAATTAAATTTAACTACTTGTATTAAAAGCAATAATTTGCTACTTTATTACGGATATAATTTATATTAAGTTGGACGTATTTATTAATTAAAAGAAGTATAAATTAGTAAGTTAATAAATAAATTAACTAGTTAACTAACTAGCTAACTAACTAGCTAACTAGCTAACTAAGCGCTTTAGTTTAAAACTTAGCTAAAATAATAGTACTTGCAGCAGTAACTAATTAATATAAAAACAGAAATATTGTACCTTTAGCAAGGTTTATAGCTATATATATTAAGTAAATTAGTTAATTAAGTAAATATAAGTTAGCTTATAAAGCTATTAATATTATTAAGTAATCGTATAGTTAAAAAAAAGTCCTAAAAATAACTTAAAATGATTTATATACTATAAGCTATTTAGAAAAGCATAAGTATTCCTAAGATAGTATAAATTATATTACGTATAAAATACTTTAGTTTTTAAGGAAATTTTAAACGTTTATAAGATTTGTAAAGTTTATATGTTAATAGCGCAATAAAAGCATAAAAGTATTGCTGCTTAAAAACGAAATTTTTAGATTAAGAAATAAAAGTACTTTAAAACTAGCATTAATTGTATTATATGCTAAATATTTTAAGAAATTTAAAAAAGTATTAATTTAAAGAGTTAAATAGTTTAATAGAAGTGTTTAGTTATAAAGTCGTTAAAAATAAAAAAGCTAGCAAAAATATAATAAACTAATTGTTTAATTTAAGCTATTTTACTAAAAGTATCGTTAAGTTGCAATTAATATATATTTAAAAGCAGTTTATATAAGTTAGTACTACAAAAAAAATAAGTCTAGTTTTATAATAGCTTTGCAGAACTGTTTAGCTGTTAGAAGTTTTAAAATAGCTTTATAAAAATATTTAGCTATTTTAGTTAATAGTTAGTTTATACACAGTATATATACTAATATGTTTAATTTATATTTAAATAGTATAACATATATACAAATATATATAGTTAAAAAGGTTATTTAAAAGTAAATAAAAAAAAAAGTTGCTAATAAAGCTATAATTTACTTAAGTAAAGATTTTCCAAGCATTATTAAAGTTAAAAAATAAGATATAATTTGTATAAAAGTGTATTAATTGCAAAAATAGCTAACAAAGCTATATATAGCTAAAATGCTAATTATATAAATGTTGGAAAAAATGCTTGTTTGCTTACTTTTGCTAATTTTACTTGTTTTAATAACTAACTTTATTATTATTACTACTACTATTATTTTAGCTTATGTTTACTTTAGTACGTTTGCAAATTTGATTTATAGCTAAGAATAACTGCTAATTTATTGCAGTTATTTAAAAATTTACTTTGCTTTAGCTGCTATATTTTCTATAGTACGTATTTTTGTTTAGCTTAATCTAAGTATATATGCTAATTAATGTTTAGCTTTTATGTATTATAAACTGCTTGTTGTAATGCTTTTTAGTAGTAATGCTAATTCTAAAAATAAAAGTAAATAACTTGGTATAATAAGGTTATATTTAGCTAATATTTATAAAATATATGTTTATTAAGCACACTAAAATTTTAAAGCTATATTATTATTGCATTAGCTATATTATAATAATATATAACATTTTTTTTATTACTAGCTTTTTATTATTAATTATTAAAGTAAAGTAAAGTAGTTAAACAAGCTAACTAGCTAATTAAAGTAAGTTTAAGCTAAGTTATATAATAAAAATAAAGAAATAAGTATTGCGCTAAATTTTAAAGCATAAATTTAAACATTACAAACAACATAATAAAAATTAGCTATAATTACTTTATTTGTATTATTATATAGCTTTTTTATTAATTGTTTTATTTTTTAATTTATATATAGCTTAATTGCTTAAATATATAAGTTATAACTTATTTTTTTGCAATTAAAGTATTATAGTAAATTTAGCGCGATTATACTGCTGCAATTTTTTATTTATAACAAATAATACTATAAAACTTATAAGCAAACGATTTATTATTGTTAACTTATATATTTAATTTGTTTATTAATTAATTGCTACAATTTTTATATGCAAGTTACAATATATTATATTTAGCTATTTTAGCTAGTAATAAACAAAATTTGCTTAGCATAAACAATTTAGCTATAATTAGCAATAAGCATTTAAGCTAGCAGCTTTTAATTAATAAGGCTTAAAATAAACGTATAAAAATGTTAAACTGTCTTTTTTAGCTTAGCTTATAAAACATTTTTATTTTTTTTGGCAAAACAGCAATCAAGTGTTAAAAAGCTAATACAATTCTTAAAATAGCATAGCTAGAAAACTTATTGCTAAGAACTCTTAAAAAGCTAAAAGGAAAAGATTTTTATTAAAAAACTAGTGCTTTTTAAAAAAAAAAACACGATTACTTTTGTATAAACAAAAAAAATAAAAAACGAGCTTAAAAAAAAATAAGTATTGCTAAAACTTTTAAAAGTTATAATATAAGCAAATCTAACGCTTATTTATACTAAACAAGTTTAAGCTTACGTATTAATATAAAAAATAATTAACAATCAAGAATATACTTTGTTTTTCGAGCTAATATTATTTTTTATTAAAAAATAAAAAGCAAAGTTTTTTAGTTGTAAGCTAGCTATTGCTTAAAAATTTTGCACAAAACGCAGCTATTACTTCTTTATAGCACTTATTTTTAAATAAGCAAGCTTTAAAAAAAAAAAAAAAGCATGCTATTTTTACAAGTAAAAAAGCTATAAAAAAATAAAGCCTGCTTAATAAAACTAAAGTAATAAAGTTTTCTAAAAAGTTATATAATAACTTAAATAAAATGTTATATAAAAATTTTCATAAAACATTAAACATTTAAATAAATAAAGAATTTAAGCTGATTTTTACTTTAAAAAAACAAAAAAAGCACGCAAAGCATAAAAAAAAGTTAATTATTTATACAATTATGATTTTAATAAACCTTTATATATTACTATTAATGTTATTAAGCTAGTTATTAATATAATTATATTAGCCGCTAAAAAAGTTATTATTAAAGAGCAGCAAATAAAACTAGCTTAACACTTTGCTTACAATTAAAACATAAATAATATTACTAAGCAAATATAATAGCTAAAGTTAAAACAAAAAAACGTAGCAATTATAAAAAAAAAACTAAAAAAAATACTAAAAGAACTACAAAATTAATATGTTTAGCTTATTAATTAAAAACTATAAGCACTGTAATATTACAAAATTAATATAAACTTATTAAAAAAACAAGTGTTTAGTATTAACGCTATAACTTTTAAGTATTTATAAAAAAGTAAATATAATTCCAAAAAACAAAAATAAAGTAAACAATTGTTTAATTTTTTATAATAAATAAGGTTAAGCAATTTTTATTTAGCAAAAGCAACTATTTATTAAAAATGTAGTATAAACAATTACTACGTTTATAAATGTAGCTTTGCTTACAAATTAAAACAAAAAAACATTATATATTAAAACTTTAAATGGTGTTTAAAAAAGCTAGAATTTTTTGCAAGCTTTAAATGCATAAAAGTTCTTTTAGAAGTCGTAAAAATTAGCAAAAATAAAAAAGAAATACTTAATACTGCAATAAAATAAATATATAACTTTATTTTAAGCAACAATAAACTACTAAAGCAAAAAGCTTATTATTAACTTTAAAAAAAAGACTTTGTTCTAAATAACAAAGATTTAAATGCTAAAATAAAAAACAAACGAAAGAAACTAAAAGATAAAAAACTTTACTAGTTAAAAAACAAGCAACTAGCTTAATTTTTAAATAGAAAATTTAACGATTAAACTTTTATACCTTATAAAATAAAATTAGCAAAAGCCTATAATATTAAAAAAAACAACTTAATAAACAGCAAGCTAAATAATAGCTTTATTATAACTAATTAAAACTTTATATAAAGCACTTTTTATAATACAAACAGTACTAAAATCTTATAAAGCTATATATTAAGCAAAAAGATTAGCGTAAATATGTTTTAAGCTAATTATTATAAACCTTTATTAAAAAAGGCTGCTTTTTACTAAACAAAAAGTAAAAAAAAACTTAAAAAGCTAAAAAAAAAGCCCTTTATAAGTTAAATAATTAAAGAAGTTTATTTAAATAACAACAAGTTTTTTACTTAACTTAATACTAAAAATATATAAATAAACAACAATTTTTCTAAGCAAAATACTTTATTAAAAACAAAAAGTTTTAATTATTAAAGACTTTAAGAAATATAAAAAGCAAAGCTTACAAAAAGAAATTTAAAATTTGAAAAAATGTAAACTAAAAAGTCTAAGGACTTTTTAAACAAAAAAACAAATGTTACTTTTAGAAATCTTATAATAGAAGTCCTAAAGTATTTTAGTGTTTTTATTTAAACAATTGCTTAAATAAAAGCTAAATTATATTTTAAAGCAGCAAAAGTTCTTAAGCTAATGCTAAAAACAATATTATTGCTTTTAAATAACTTTAGCAAAAGTTTAAATTAACAAATTAAGCTAAACATATTATGGCTTGTTTTAAAAAAAAAAAGCAATAAGTTAAAATATAAAGCTCGACTAAAAACTTTGTTATATAAAATCTTAACTTAGGTAAACATAAAGAATGCTTTTTTTTATAAAAGCATGAACTTTTTAAAAAAAAACACAGAATTTTAACAAATAACAGCTAAAAAAGCATAAGCAAGCTTTTAGCTAGTATTATAGTTAGCTAATTAACCTAATAAATAAAGATTGCTAAGTAGCACTTGCAAAACTAGCTTTTTGTTAAATTATTTAGTAGCACGAATTAATAATAAAATAAATTATAACAGTTTTATTATATATATTTATATGCTTTAATTTAGCTTTACAACTGCTTTTTTAAAAAAGCGTTACTACGAAATAATAAAAGTTGTTTATAATTAAAACTAATAAAATAATTAAATAATATTGTTTTTTGCTTATATTGCTTTAGATCTTTAAACGTTAAAAAATAAGTTAAAGTTTAACAAAATGCTTTTAAGAATTTTAAACTAATGTAATACTATATATTTATTATTTAAAGATAACCTAAAAAAATAAAAGTTACTAATTGTTATACTTTTGCTGCTTTTTAAAAAAGTAGTATTTTTAATTAAATTTTAGCCTAGTGCTAATTTTATATTAATAACGCTAAAAGAAGTAAATAAGCTTAAAAAGCTAACGCAACTAATATTAACAATCTTATAAAACGCAAGCTAAAGCTTTGATTTTTTTAAACTAAAGATTTATAAAAAACATAATAATTATACTAATAATAGTAGCTTAAACTTATTTAAGAAAACACTAAAGTATAAATTTTATAATAAAAAAAACTTAGGTTTAACAAATTATTTTAACTAAAAACATATAAGCTTTTTAGATTTATGTTTTATAATAGCTTTACTAATAAAACTGCAGAATATTTTAGCTACTTTTTTAAGCATTGCAAAGCTAAAAGAATTTATATAATTTTGCTTAAGGCTTATTATAAAAATAAAAAACAAGATTTATAAAGGTAATATTACTAAGATTATTAATTTTAAAGCATAATTTAGCATTATTATAGACTTTTTTATTAATAAGAACGGCTTTATTACTTAGGATATTAATATAACTTAAAAAAGATTTAACCGGACTAGCAATTTTGTTAAATATGTTAAATGCCTTAAAACTATTATTTAAATAAATAAAAAATTGTTATTTTTTCTGCTGTATATAGTTAGCAAAAAATAAGCTACTTACTTTTTATTACTAAGGATAAACTTTATTATAAAATTTTAAATAAGTTTATACTTTTAAAGCTTTTATATAATAACTAGTATAATACTAAAAACAAGCTAAATTATTATACTAATAATAAACTACATTAAGAGCTTAAACTTAAAAACTTAAAAATGTTAGCAACTAAAAAACTAATACATATTTGCTAAACTACTAGCTTAGCAAAAAAGCTATATAAAGCATAAAAGTTTTAAACCTTAAATAAAAAATCTAACAATTAGCAAAAAGCAACAAAAGAAAAATTAAAGATATGCAATTTAAAGAAATATACAGGTATAAACTTTTAAAAGGATTAAGACTTATATAATGCTATAACGTTAGCAGTTTTTTTAACTTTTTTTATATAAGAAAATATTAAATTTCTTAAGAACCTAAAAATACAAAATAATAAAAAAGTCCGCGTTGCTTTTAATAATAATTAATTACTTAAAATACTTTTAGTTGTAATAAAGAAAACATTAAAGCAAAAAAACGCTAAAAAATTAACAATTATAAAAATTAAAAATCTTGCATATAAGTTAAGCAACAAAAATAACTTAATTATAGCTTTAATTTAAATATTATTAACTTTTTAAGCTTTTAAAACTAATAAATTAATAAAGAATAAAACAATAATTTTAAACATAATATATAAAACAAAAGATAAAAAGATTTATTTTAAAAATAACGTGCTATTTAATAGCACTGTTTTATTTAGATCTTATAAATAAAAAAAGTAAGCTTTAAAAAAAGCAAGCTATTACTTAGAAGATTTTGTGCTATTTTAACAAAATAGCATTTATTAAAATATATATTTATGTTTTAGCACTACTTTTAAAAGCACTTAATTAACTGCTAAACGATTAGCTGCTTTTTTAAAGAGGCTTTATATAACTAACTTTACTTAATAAAAAGCAGCATTGCTAACCAAAATATAGTATTGTAAAAAAATAGCACTTTTTTAGGACTTTTTTAAAATAAGAAAAATTTATAATAAAATTTCTTCTTTTTATAAAATTAAAACAGTTCTTTATAAAGCATAGCAAGTTTGCAGTATTTTGATTTTTAAACCTTTAAAAAACATTACTATAAAAGTTTTAAAAACTTAACTTAAGCATAGCGTTTTTAAAGAAGCTTATAGTTTATATAAATACTTACTAACAAAAAAGCAAGCTATAGTTCTAGCTATAAAATATATATACCTAGGTTTAAAAAACAAAAGTGCTAATATTTATAAAAAAGTTTAAAGAGCATTTTTATATATTAAATTAATGCTTATTTTTAGAACTTTAGTTAGCTAAAGCAAAACAGTACTTTATTTTTAGCATTTAACTTAAAACTAGCTTTTATTTCTTTAACATAAAAGTGCATTTAGCTTTTGCAACTAGATTTTATATCTTTTATTTTATAGGTTATAATATAATAGCCTTTATTATATTACAGGTTTTTAATAGCGTTGCAACTATAAAAGTAGCTTTTGTAAGCAATTTAAGCTTTAATTAATACTTATTACTTACTTAAGTATTTACTACATACTAATAATATTTAAGTACTTTAATAACTTTTATTATTACGTAGTGCTACATTAAATATTGTTTATTTATATATATATATATACATTTATTTGTTTTACTTTGTTTTAACAATTCTATTTATTATAATAACTACTTACTACGCTAAGATTTTTTGTTTTTTAGATGTTTAAGCTACTTATTAATGCTTAAGTTGTTAGACTATTTGCTGTAATTAAAATGCTTTAGCTATTTAAGTTCTTTGCGCTATGCTAAACAGGATTTAAGAAATCCTAATTGCTAAATTTGCTAAGTAAATAAAACTTATATGCTATAAATTACAAATATAGTTAAAGCTAACTATTATATATATAAAATACAAGTATTTATAAAAGTTTTTTAAGATTATCTTATAAGTATAAAGCTTTAAGCTATAAACAAAGTTTTTAAAAGCTATAATATTTATATTAATTATATAGCGCTGCTTGCTAAAAACGCTAATGCTTTTAAATTAGTTAATGCATAGTAAACCTAAAATAACTTTTGCTAAAAAGTAATAAATATTATTACTGCTTTAAGATTTTATAAAATAAGCTAAAAAAGTATTTTCGGTTGTTTATTTGCTGCTGCTTATGTTTAGCAATAAGCTTTATATACTTTTTTATAACACAATTCGCAATATACTTAAGGCTTCAAAGTTAATAATTATGTTTACTGCATTATAGTTATAGTAGAAAGTTTGCAATAAACCTAGTTAGCTAAGTTAATAATAGCAATACTATACTATAAATAAATTAAAAAATTAACGGAAAATGTAGCATTAGTATTAATACTTATGCTTACGGTTTAAATAAAAAAAAGCAAGGCATTTTTACAATTTGCACGTTAATGTTAGTTTTGTTTTTATTAATTTATTTTATAGCTGCAAATTATATACTATAGCTACTTTAATTATATTATGCAAAACTTATTGTTTTATGTTTAAATTTCCAAAATAATCTTACTTAAAATTAATAAAAGGAATATAATACTTTTTGCTAATATATATGCAGTATTTAAAGCATATTTATTAATATAAAAAATACTTAAACAAAGGTTATTAATATACTAATGTAAATAGCTAAAGGAAATAATCTAGCTTTTTGTAAACTAGTGCACTATATATAATAGCGCTTGCAGCAAATCAAAAAAGCAAATAAAATTTTAACTAAAATACTAATCATTATAGTAACCTAAAAAAAAAAACACATATAAAATAGCTAAATAAGTCCTAAATATAAAAAAGCTTAATTATTATAATATAGCTAAAAAATTAATTAATTTATAGTTAGCTATATTAGCACAATAATAGTAGGCCTTAAATATAAAGCAGTAATAAACCAGGCTTTTTATTAAACTAAAAAAGGTTTATTATAACTATTAAGCAAAACCTAGGTATTTATTATAAAGCAAACTACTAGTTATAAACTTTAAAAAGCTGCTTATTATAAAATACTAATTATAGCTCTTTAAGTAAAGCATAATATAATAAAGCACTAAAAATAGCAGCATTAAATTTTAAACATAAAACTATAAAAGCAAAAAAATAATATACTTAATTAAAAAGTAAAGCAATTATAAAATTTATTATGCATTAAATACTATAACTTTACTATAACGCTAAATTACTAAATATATAATAAATTTTCTTTTTAAAAACTTTGTGATTACTTTTTTTTTGGCTTATTTATTAAAATAAAGCAGTATAATTGCGCTAGATTTACTATAATACTTTAATTGCAAGAAAATAAGTCATAACTTATGCATTTAAGCAATTAAGCTATATATAAATTAAAAAATAAAACAATTAATAAAAAAGCTATTTAATAATACAAATAAAGCAACTATAGCTAATTTTTATTATATTGTTTATAATGTTTAAATTTATGCTTTTAAATTTAACGCAACATTTATACCTTTATTCCTACTATATAATTTAGCTTAAACTTACTTTAATTAGCTAATTAGCTTATTTAGCTACTTTACTTTATTTTAATCTTTCTTTATTAAAATATAGCTGCTTTTAGTTTATTTTAATACTTATAATTATAAAGTTTTTTTTATTATTAACGTTTTTTAAACAAAGTTAATATTATTTTCTTTTGTTTATTTAGTTTTATAAGTTCTTTTTTATTTTTTTTACTATGTTTAAGGGTAGCTTAAGTTTTAGCGCTTATAAAAGCATTTTAGCTTTATTAAAACTAGTTCTAGCTTTTTTACGTATTTAGATATATAAGCAAAAGCTTTTAAAAGTGCTTAGCGTTTTTTTTAAAAAAGTGCTTATAAAAAGTTTATATTTCTTTTTTTTTGAACTGTTAAGCTTAGCTAAATTTTATACTTAGTTTGCTATACTTAAAAAAAAGAATATTTATAAATATATTTATAGCAAAATAATTTTATACTTTTAAAACGTCTTTATATTGCTTATAATAGGACTTTTTTAGTATAAGCGTTAGTTCTTTTTGCTAAAAATTCCTTTTGCGCTTTAAAGTAAAAAATATTAAGGAAACAAAACAATTAATATTTAGCTTTCTTTCTAGCGTTTTGCTTTTATTTCTTGCATTTTTAGTACTTAATAAAGTAAAAGCTGTTTTTTTAAATTTAAAAGAAGTTACATTTAGTACTTATAGAAGTTTATAAAGCTTAGCGCTTATTAAAAGCAACAAACATAAATCTTTTAGTAATTTAAAGCTAAAGTATTCTTTAAAGCTTTTTTTTATAAAAACAATAAGCTATATATAACTTTTTTAATTGTTAATGCCTTTTTTTAAAAACTGGTTTGTTAGGTTATAAAACACGCAGTATAAATATAAAGGCCTAAAAAATCCGCACATATAAGTGTTGCGCTAAAAAAAGCAAAAAAATATAAAATAGCTTAAAATAACCTTTATATTAAGGTGCTTTATTGCTTAATACTTTCGCAATCTTTAAAAAACTTATTTGTTGTTTTTATTAGTAGTATGCTTAAAGTTTAAAATATATGCTACTTTTAAAACAGTATTAACAAAAATAATAATCTAATAATTATTTAGGCAATATTTTATTATAAAATATTTTATTTAAAAAGTTCTAGCAATTATTGCAGCTTACTTTATATTTTGTTAGTTTATAAAAAGGTTTTTTATAAACTAGTTATACTTAAGCTTAATACTTATTTTTAGAGTTTTGTTTCTTTTATTTATATATAGCTAAAGTAACATATTTAGTAAAGCTCTTAATTTATGCTTATTTAGCTATTTTTTAGCGTTTAGCTTTATAAAAACGTTCGTAATATAAACAGCTTTAAACTTTTATAACATTATATTTACTTTATAAAGGTTTTTATAGCAGCTAAAAATAATAAAACTTCTTTAGTAATTTAAATACCCTTGTTTATACTAGTAAGTTTCTTTAACAGCTGTTTATTGCTCTAGAAAAAAGGTTTTTAGTTATTGCTGCTTGTTATTTCTATGTATTATTTTTAAAACTTTATTTAGCAAAAAACAATAAACCGGTTTTTATTTATTATAAAGCTTAAGCTTATTAAAATATTTAAAGTTATTATTTTTTTAATAATTGTTTAAAGCTTTCTTTAGTAGTAGCTTTTTTAAGGCTTTTATAAACATTAACTATAAAATGTTTAGCTTTTATATTATAAGTTTTTATTTTTTATATAGTTTTAGCCTTATTGCTAAAACTATTAAAAATTTTATAAATATAACGTTAAACTTATTAAAGCATAAATCATTGCTATTATAGTGATTTTTAATTATAGATAAAAACTATATTAGGATTATAAAACTTTTTATAGTTATAAATTTAAACATTTAGCTTGTAGTTTATAAAAATCCCCTTAGAAATCCTTTTGTTAGTTTAAGCATATAAAGTAGCGTTTTATTTACGTTTACTAAGCAATCTTATATAATAAAGTATGCTAAATAAACTCTCCTTTAAAAAATAATTGTTTTTTTATTATGTATTAAATTAAAAAAGTAAATATTTTTCTTTAGGGTTATATATACTATAAACTATTAATATTTTAACGTTTTTTTATTATAATATTCTTTATATATTACAAATATTGATTTTTTTTATATTTATTAAACTAAGTTTAAGGAAAAGTTCTAGCAAGCTTTGCTATTTTTAAAAAACAAATAGCTAAAGCGGTCTTTTAGTATTACTTTTTTGCTTTTTTTTAAGTTTTCAAAAAACAAGCACTTTATAAAAGTTACTTCTTTTTTAATAAAAAAAGACTTTAAAACAGATTTTTAAAAAACGTTAACTAAAAAAAGCAATATGTTTTTTAGCTAAACATTTTTTATATTTAGCCCATTAATTTATAAGAAAAGCATGCAAGCTAAATACTTTTTATACTTTAAGCTATTAATAAACATTAGCTTTTTTTTAGGGCTATTTTTAAAAAACCTTTAGTTTTTAAAAAAAAGCTTTTTATAGCTAGTTATAAAGTTTACATATATATACTTGTTTTTTTTCTTTTTTTTTTTATTTTTTGTTTTGCTATTTGTTATGCTTAAAGCTTATATTTTTTAGCATAAAGTAGCAGTTTACTAGTGCTTTTAAAAAAAAATAATGCTATTTTTAGCTAATTTGTATTACTAATAACTTCTTTAAAAATAAAGAATATAATAATTAAAAGCATATACGTATAATAAAAGTAATTTTTATTAATGTTTAAGCATATATATATATTTGCTATGTTTTATAGTTAAGTGAAAAATGCAAGCAAGTTAGAAAACTTAATATAAATTAAAGGTATAAAAGCAAATAGTGCTATATACTTAAGTAAAAAGTATAAAGTGTAAGTATTAAAGTTAATACTACTTGCTACATATAGTTTAATATTTTTAATTGCTGATTTAAATTATTACTTTTTAGTAATCATAAGATTTTTTAAATATAAATGCTAAAAGCATTTATATAAAATGCAAAAAGTTAAAATTTATTAAGTAAGTAAAATAATAAAGTTAAATATAAGTAAAAGGTTTAATAAAGCAAATATAATAAAAAAAAAGCCAGAATATATAGCTTTAAACTAGCGTACCTTTTTTTTATAAACTTATTATATTATTTTTAATTTATTAATTAATTATTTTATTACTAAAATAAACCATTAATTGCTAAATGCTTTTATAATAATTACTTTTTATATGTTTACATTAGTATTAATTAAAAAATAAGCAAATAAAGTAGTCTTAGTTAATTAAATAGTTGCTTTTTAATTTTTTTTTAATATACTTATAACTTACTTTCTTTAAACAACTGTTATAATTAATAGCAAAGTAAGTAACTTAAGCTTTACTAAATATAAAAAAAAAGCTTGTTTTTTTTTTTAATCTGTTTTTTTTTATGTAGTTTTAAAGCTTTAATTTTTTTTGCAATTTTTTACCTTAGCGCTTAAGTCTTTAAATTATTTAGTTCATGCTTTTGTTATAGATTTTCTAGCCTTAAATAGCACAATTAATCTTTGTTTAACTAAGCACGCAAAAAAAAATTCTTATATTATTAATAAAGTTCTAAATAATCAAAAAGCATTATAGCAATTTATTAATATTCAAAAAATTAATATTGCTTAGCTAATAAATAGTTTTACTTATAATATTTAAAAAGTTAAGTTTATTAATAAATAGCAAAATATATATGCTTTTTTTTTCCTTAAATCTTGTTTTTTTTATTTAGTTAACTTTTTTTTTTTTTATATAACTAGGCACTAAGCTATTTAAAAATCAAAATTCTTAGTAGTAATGCTAGCAGCAAATATATTTAATAAAAAATTAATTATAATTTTTTTTTTAAATGTTATACAAATTAATATATTTAAGCTAGCTTTACTTAAGTAAAAAAGCAGTAGTATTTAAAAGCTTGCTTACTATATATAAAAGCAACTAAAAGCAGTTTTTAAAGCAAATATATATACTGGATTTTTTATAATTTTTGTTAGCTTATAGCTATGTTTATATAGTTATTTAGAATTTAAAATGCTATACTTTATAAGCATTATAAGCAAATGCTAATAATAGCTAAAAGCAAAGAGTATATAAGATTTTACTTTTTTTTTTTTTGCTGCATTATTTTAGAATAAAAGTCTAGTATATATACTAATTATACGTTTATTATTTAGTTATATAACTGTTTATTTTACAAGTTTTAAGGTAATGTAGCTAAATATTTTAAAGCTAGCATAATAACTGCAGCAATTAAAAAGGATTTTATGCTGAAAAACTTTAAAGAACAAATAACTTTATTTAAAAATTTTTTTATTTGTTTAACTAAAAAAAGAACTAAATTAAAACGCAAATTAAATTGTTTTTTTTAAGCTAATCTGATTGCTTAGCTTATTATATGTTATATTAGTAAGCAATAATTTAGTATTGCTTAAAAGATTAATATAACGCTTTAATATTTTAAAAAATAGTTAAAGAAATAAATCAAATAAATTACATAAAGTAAAATAAAATAAAGAAATTAAACGATTTGCTTATATAGCGATGCTTTTTTTAATATAATTTATAATTATTCTTTTTTATTGCATGGTTTGCAAACTTCTTTTTAAGCGTAATAAATAAAAAAAAAACAATCATTATATAAAAAGTTAAGTTTTAATATTTATAAAAGCAAATATATAGAACTTTTATAACGAAAAGCTTAAAATATATAAAATAAGAATTATTAATACTAGATTATTAAATCTTTTTTTTGTTTTTTTTTTAGTTTTTATTTTTTTAGCTTTATATAAATAAATATTTCTGCTTAGTTTTTTATAGTAAGATTTTACTTTAGTTAAGCTTGCTTTAAACTTTGCTTAAGCGTTTGTTGTTTTATTAAGTGTTTATTATTGCTTAATAGTAGCTTTAAATCATTACTAGTAGTTTAAGCACATAAAATATAAACTAGTAACTTTATGAAGTGCAGTAATAGTGTTTTTTGCTTTTTAGCAGTTTTAAAATCTTTATTAAGTATTAAATAGTTTAAACTAAAAACAAGAAGTGCTGTTTAGTTTTAAACAAAAGTAACTAAGCAATTAAAGGTAAAAAAACTTATATATAAACGTTAGTATAGCAAAATAAACTTAGGTAGTTAGAACTAATAAGCAGTTTTTACTTTTGTTTTTTTTGTTTTTACGCATTTTTAAAAAAAAGCAATAATAATTTATACTAGAACTAAGCTATTAAGCTATTTAAAAAACGTTAAAATAAAATAAAGACTTATGTTTTTAATGTAATAATAAAAGGAGTGCTAACAAACAGGTTGCTATAAAACTAACAAATATAAAACTAATAAAAAAGAAGCTATAAAAAATATGCTTAGTTTTAAGCAAGATAAAATAGTTTTATGTATTATGATTTAATTATATAAACTTATGCAATTAATAAAAATAAGAAACAAAACAATTAGTAAAAAAACAAAAAGTAAAAAAAAAAAAATCTATTGCTTTAGCTTTTGTTAGTTATTACTTTTTAAAGCGCTTTATAATATAGTAGCTAAAAAGAATAAAGTAAGCTGTTATATTTTTTAGCGCTTAGAATATTTAAGGCGCTAAAGGTTATACTACAGCTTTTTAAACTTAAAAAACTTATATAACTTGTTATATTTTCTTTGCTTTTTATAGCTTAACTACTATAGCTTTAATTATTAAAGGCCTTATTATTTTAGTTAGCTTTTTAATAAATAGCTACTATGCTAGTAGTTTATACATTAAAATTAGGATTTTTTAGCTTTTAGTACTTTTAGTTATTTTATATAAATTGCCTTAACTTTTCGGCAAAAAATAACCTTTTTAATTTTTTTTTTAATAATTTTGCTAGTTAGTATTATTTATAATTAACTTTTTCTTTAACTTAGTAAAAGCTAATTTATTAATATAGCAGTTTTTTATTGTTAGATTTGTTTATTAAAAGCATAGTATTATAAAAAAAAACAAGCAAGCTTTTTTTAAGTAGTTACTTGATTTTATAAGTGTTTTTTTAAAATCTAGTTTTTGCAGCTAATTTTTTTTTCTTAATTATAATTGCTTTAACCTTTATAACATTTTAGTTGCAGCGTTTTAGCTGCTTAACTTTAGCTTTAATAAAATCTTTATAAAAGGTACTATTTTGCTATTTAATTATTTTTTACGTTAATATTACATTTTTTATTAGTAAAATTAGCATTTTTTTATATATTAGCTTATATAAACTATAGCTATAATAGCGTACAAAAGTGCGATTTGCTTATATTACTAAGTTTAAGTAATTTAGCTAATTTTTTCCGGTTTTATTTATTATTTATATAAGGCTTTTTTTTATTGGTTTATGGCTTTTTTTAATAAGGCTTTAAGCTTAAGAATAATAAATAGAGCTATAGTTTATCCTATATTTTAGAATGTTTATTGCGTTTTTTATTTCTTTTTTAAACTTGGAGCTATTGTTACACTTAATTTTAATAGAAACTTTATATTAAAACATAATCTTTTTTTTAATAAACTTAAGTATTACTAAAAAATCTATGTATTTTAAAGGTTTAGCTTTTAAATAAGTTGTTATTTTACTTTTTGCTTTTATAATAGCTTTAAATTTATTGTTTAATAGTATAGTTTGCATATTTATAACTTATAAAACTAAAAAGTTTAAAGGATAGTTAAAATAATATTTTTTAGTTTTCTTGCTATTTATAGATTTTTAGCAATTAAAGCAACTAGCAATTATAACATGAACGTTTTAATAAAGGCTTTTTTAGTAGTATTTTTAAGTTATTTATTAAGTTATAAATATTTGGTTTTTATATATTATTCTTTAGAAAGAATAAAAAACTATAGATCTTTTTTTAGCATTAATAACTTTACTAAGTAAGAATTATATCTTTTAAATAATTATAAACAGTAGCAAAATCAAAGTTAACAAAAGCTAAAGTTTTATAAATAGCAGTAGAATTTTTGAACTTTATAACGTTTATAAATATACTTTTTTTTTTTGTATAATTAATAAGTTTAATAACTTTATTTCTGTATTTTTTTAGGACTAATAAATTATATTGCACTAATTTATTAAATGCATAGATTTTTTTCTTGTATTACTTTTGTTTTTCTTTAAACATATTTACATTTTTTTTAGCATACTAATTTAACTTAGATTTATTTAGTTTTAGCTATAAAATTAGCTTAATAATATCTTGCTAAGCTTAGTAGTATAACATTAAATATTTTTAGAATTAATTTTAGCATATAAAATAAAAAGAGTAATGTTTTAAAGCTGTTTAATTATAATAACTTTTTTGTATGTAAGCTTAAATAAATTTTAAGATATACTAACTATTAGCCTACTTTTTGTATTAAGTTTATTTATAACTTTTAGTTTACTTAAATATATAGTATTTAAATATAAAAATATAACTCTGCTATAAAAAAGTAATAAAGTTAGCTTTAAAAGCTTAAGTACGTTGTTTTGCACTAAGTAGCTTTAAATTAAATATTATAGCAAAAAAAGAAGTATAGTTATAAATAACAGCAAACTAAAATTTACCTAAAAAAACCGGAATTATAACATAGCGTAAAAGTTAATACAGCTTAAATTTTCTTAAAACTTAGTTACTAAATCTTTTGCTTAGTTGCTAATTAGCGTTTATAAAAAGAAGTTTTTTATTCTTTATATAAGTTCGAGTATTTTTAGTTATAAATTAAAAACTTTTATATATTTATGTTTTAGTAAAGCAAAACTTATTAAACTTATTATATAATAGTTTTGTTTTTTTATTAAGATTTATATTTAGTTTTAAGATTATATACTAAGTATAGTTACGTAAAAAGCGCCGAAAAAAGTTTGCTATAGCTTAGGTTTAAAAATAAAAAGTTAGATATTAATTTTTGTTAAAATAGGAAAAAAGAAAACAAAACTATAAAAAAGTTAAAGCTTTTAAATATTAATATATGGATTTTAGTTTTTAAGTAGTATAATAAGCTAAAGCTATTATAACTTGCTAAAATAATGCAGTGTTTATAAGAAGTATAGCTTTGTTAAGTTATAAACACTAGTATTATTTTATGCTATTATTTCTAGTATATAGTTAAATTATACAAAATAAAAAAAATAAAAATTTAAACTATAAAAAGGTGTAATACTTATAAAAAGTATAGCTTTGTTAAGTTATAAACACTAAGATTGTTTTATGCTACTATTTTTAAAAAAAAGATAAAGATTTAGTTTATAAAAAGGCATAATAACTGTAGTAAGTGTAGCTTTATTAAGTTATAAACACTAAGATTGTTTTACGCTACTGTTTTTAAAAAAGAAATAAAAATCTAAACTATAAAAAAGCGTAGTGCTTATAGTAAGTATAGCTTTATTAAGTTGCAAACACTAGAATTATTTTATGCTACTATTTCTAAAAAAAAAATAAAGATCTAGTTTATAAAAAAGTGTAGTGCTTATAATAAGTAGCTTTATTAAATTATAAACTTTAAGATTATTATATAGTATACTTTTTGTTTAGTATATTATTAAATAACGTAAGTTAAAAAAAATAAAAATCTAGTTTAGTTAAATTAAAAATAAACTTAATAAGCTTTGCTAATAAAAAGTACGTGCTAATAAGTTTAAGGTTTATATACTTAAAGAAAAACCTAACTTTTAATTATAATAAGTATTGCTTTAGTATTATTAGAAAAAAGTACGCAGGTATAACTTATTTATTTTAATATTTACATTTATATATTTGCTTTTTACTTTAGTAATTATAAGTAATTATAAAACTTATAAACTTATTTATATATTTAGCATACTATAATTTTAGCTGTAGTTTATAAACTTATTACACTTTTTATAAATTTTATCTTTTTTTTAAATGCTTACTTTTTTAGCTTTATTTAACTTAATTAACCTTTTATTATTACTAAGCTTATAAGTGCGTATTTTACTTATTTTATGCAAGTAGTATATTTTTTTTTTAATTATAAAGCTAACTGCTTTACTAAAATAAACCACTACTATAATTATTTTATTAATAGCTATATTTTATACTATATTATATTTACGACTTATAATTATAATGTTTAGCAAAAACAAATTAGGTTTTTGTAGTGCTAAGCGTAATAAAGCTTTTATAAGTAGTAAACTTATTACTTTTTAAGTAAGTAACTTTAACAACAAATTCTTTTTTAAAATAAAGCAGTTTAGCAAGCTACTAAAGGTTATGCTAGCATTTTTTAAGGCAAAAAGTAGCAATCTTAAATATACAACTTTTTACTACGAAAGCATACTAGTACAAAAGTCTAATATGCTTAACGCTATATATTATTTCTTGTTTTTATTTAATATTGCTAAATATACTTAATATTAATACTTGTTTTTGCTATATAGCTATAAATGCTTAATAAAAATATTATTGCAGTAGTTTAAGCAAAAGGCAATAATTTTTATAAAAATAGCTTATATAAATGCTGCGTTTAAAGTTAAAAAAAAGTCTAAGTCTAAATATAAAATAAAATAAAGAAAAAGTATAAAATAATTACAGATTACAGAAAACATGTTAAAATAGAAAAATATGTTAGTAAATATTGCAATATTAAAAAAAAGCTAAATTAGCTTTAACTTTAAGTATTTATTACTTAATTTATTAGTAAACCTTTTAGAAGTAAAGCAAACTTTGCTTAACTTTATTAATATATACTTTTAAACCTTTAATTAACTAGCTTACTTATTTTAACAAAACAAAGTGCATAGCGTTTTTAAAGCATAAAATGTATACTATTTTATATATATTTAATTTTTATAGTTTAAAACTTTTATCTTTACTAAAGTAAAATAAAGTAGCTAAATAAGCTAACTAGCTAATTAAAGTAAATCTAAGCTAAGTTATATAGTAAGAAAAAAAATATAAGTATTACGCTAAATTTTAAAGCATAAACTTAAACATTATAAACAACATAATAAAAATTAGCTATAGTTGCTTTATTTATATTGTTAAATAGTTTTTCTATTAATTATTTTATTTCTTAATTTATATATAGCTTAATTACTTAAATGCATAAGTTATAACTTATTTTTTTGCAATTAAAGTGTTGTAGTAAATCTTGCGCAATTATACTGCTTTATTTTATTATAAACATTAAGTGTTTAAAATAAAATAATATAGTTTGCTTTTTTTATTGCATATTGCAGCCCTTATAAACTATAAATATACTTAACTAGCAGAAAACCTTTAGCCTTTTTTGCATACTTGCCTTAAAACTTATAAAGGTTGTAGCGTATGCTTAAATTTTACTTTTAAATCTTTTAAGACTTTTATTAATGCATAATAGTAGGAGTACTCTAAAAACTTCCTTAACAAACTACTATTAAAGATCTTATTATTACCTGCAAATTAAAACTTTAAAAGCAAACCTGTTATATTAATGTATAATAAGTCCGTTATATTTTAATAGCTCTTTAATTAATAGAACCTAACATACAAGAACAAATACTAATATAAAAAGTTAAGTGATAAACAATTTATAAAATAGACTTTTAAAGGTATACTAAAGAAATATTTAAAAAACAAAAATGCTAAATAGCATTACATAAGTAAACTTTACTTAATAACTAATAAACTAAATTTAAGTTATATTATTAAAAACAAGAAGTTAAAAATTAAGTTTAAAGATTTTAAAGACTTTTAAAACTAGCAACGTACTAAAATAATAAACTTTAGCACTTTTATTAGCTACTTTTATTAAAAGAAAAGCAGTAGTAAAAAAAAAGAAGTTAAGCAGCAGTAATAAAAAAGAACTAATATTAACATTAGCGCTATAAAGCAAACTAGTTGCTTTAACTTAAAAAATAGCTTAAATATTAAACGTTATAACTTTTAAACTAGCATAAATACTAGCTATAGTAATTAAAGCAATAATAATAATTGCTACTATAATAATAAGTTAAAGCTTTAAACAAGTAATTATATTACAACTAATATTAATACTATTACTAGTAAACTTAATGCTTACTTTTATTACTGCTATACTTAAAGTAGTAACTTAAAATAAAAAACCTAACTTTTTACTACTACTGCTGCTTTTACTATTAAGATTATTTATAATATTAAAAATACTAAACATTAAAAGTTTTAAACTTATTGCTTTAAAGCTTTATAATAAATTTATAGATATAAAAGCTTTTTTAATTTATGTTAAACTTTATTTGAAATAGCATTTTATTACTATTATAAAAAAAGATTAAAAAGTAATAACTACTTTATAATTTTTATTAAAAAAAGTATTAAAATAGTTTTAACTTATTTTAAAGGATTTTCTAAAAGCTAATAAGTTAACTAACTTTAAGCTAAAGATAAAAGAAATTTTTAAGAACTACGTTAAGTTTAAAAATTAAATAAAAGCATTATTTAAAGATATCTAAAAAGCAAAACATGTAAAAAAAGCACTTTATTGCTTAAAACAAACAAAAGCAGCAGTAAATTACGCTATAGAATTTAAACGATTAGCAGTAATTTTAAAATTGCTTAAATTTATATTATTTTACTTATTTTATAGTAAACTTAAAACTTAAGTTTAAAACGAACTATGCAAAATAAATAAACTAGCAAAGATTAATACGTATATTAATATAGCTATTATAATTAATTAACGATTATTTAACCGGTACTTTAAAATTAAAAAAACTAAAAAAAATAAAAAAAAAAATACTTAAGAAAGTATTAAACAAAGATTTAAGCAAATTAGTAAAGTCTAAAAACAATAACCCTAAGATATATTTAAAGTTAAATGTTATAACTATAAAAAAAAAGAACACTTTTAAAAATAATGCTAATTTAAGAAAAAGAACAAAAAAAAAAGCTATAAAAAGAAAAAGATTTTTTAACCTAAAAAAAAAGTATAAGTTATAAAAATTTAAAACAACAAAAAATAACAAAACAATTTAAAAAATATGTTTTTAAAGCAAAAATATAAAATTGCTATTTTAAGTTAAAATAAAAATATTACACTAAACAAATCTAAAAGTTTTATTTATATAAGTTAAAATAAATAAGCATGCAAATATTATTTAAAAGCTTTATAATTATTAAAACAAATTGCAAAAAAATATATCTGCTATATAAACAATTAAAGTTATTTAGTATACAACTTAAAAAAATAGTTTAACTAAAAGTAGCAAACAATAAAAAGTAGTAAGTTAACATAGTTAGTAGATTTATAAAACTACAAAAATTTTGAACTACTAAAGCTTAAAATGTAGCTTAAAAAAAAGTTATATTTAAAAAAACAAAACTATAATTATAAATAGTGTAATTATTAAACTAATTATAAACTACTAAAATACTTAGTTGCTAAATAAACTTAAAAAAACAGAATTTATAAAACTTTAAAATAAAAACAAATAAGATTAAAAGCTGTAAAAAATACTACAAAAAAAGAACTAATAGAAATAAACGAAGTATTTTTATAGCTTAAACTGCTTTAAATGTAACAAAACAAAAAAGCACTAATAGTTAGCGCAAAAATTAATACGTTTTAAAAACTAAAGCTAATAATTTAATTAATTATTAAAAGTTATTACTATAATAAAACTATAATAAAAAACAATAATAATATTTTACGCTTAAAAAATCTAGAACATAATAAAATATTATAAAATTATTGTATAATATATTATTACTACTAATATTTACTTAACAAACTAAAAAATAATTAGTTTTTTAAACAAATTATAAAAATAAAAATATAAAACTTTTACGAATTAAAGTAGTTAGTTATAACTATAGTTTATTATAAAAATTTACGAAAATTTGCAATATTTAAAGAAGATTTTAATTATACTTACAATACTATTTCAAAAAAATATAAAAATAACTGCTGTAAATATTACTAGCTAATTAAAGCATAATTATACTAAAAAATAGTTATTAAAAGCAAAAAAGCTTAAAAACTGCGATTTAAAGCTTAACTAAAAACAAAAACAAAACAAAGCGCAATAATATCTAAAGTGCAAAATAAAACAAGCATTTAAACATTTTACAAAAAAAAATTAAAAAATAAAATAAGCACTTATTAAAAAAGCAGCAAGTAGCTAAAAAAACTAAAGCCTTACGTAAAGTTTAATATAATAACTAGCAAAACTAATTTAAAATTAAACTTATATATTAAAAAAGAAAATATAATATTTTAATTAATTTAAAAGCATAAATTAATATAATTTTATTTAAAGTAGCAAAACAAGATAAAATTCTTTAAAAATACAAGCAAAAATCTTAAAAAATTAAAAGATTTAATAGAAATACTTTTAGCTATAATAACAGTTATATACTTAAAAAAACTAAACTTTTTAATATATTTATATAAAAACACAAAAAACGAATTATATTAAATATTGTTAATATATTTAATTATAATATTATTTTAAGAATATTATAGCTAAAAACTAGTAACTTTTTAATTTAATAAAAAGCAAAAATTATTAAGTAAAAAAGCAAAAAATAAAGCAAAAAAATTAAAAGAATTACAAAAGAAATTTTGAATAAAATACTAAAGGTATATTATAAATTTTATAAACTATTTAAAAAAAAAAAAAAAAGAAAACTTCTTAAATATAGCTTATAGAACTACTATATTCTTATTAGAGAAAAATATTAACTAAAGCTTTATTAAGTATACTATATAAGCTTAAACAAAACAGACGCTTTATAAAAATACATTTAAAAAAACTTAGCAAAAGGATTTCTAAAAGAATTTTAGTTATTTGCTAAATATTTTATAGTACTAGTATTTAAAATAAAAAATAAAAAATAACTAATTAATAAAAAAGAAAAACTAATATAGCAAGTAGTAGTTAATTACTAACTATTAAATGTAATTATTATTGCAAATAAATACTTCTTTACTTTGCTAATAACTATAAAAAAAAACATTAGCTAAGCAAAATAGTTTATAGCAGTTAATATTTTAAATAAATATTATACTATTAAAATAGCTAAAAGAAAAAAATAAAAAACTACTATATAAACAGTATATAGATTATATAAGTATATAGTTATGCTACAAGAACTATAAAACGTATTAGTTAGCTTTTAATATATAATAATAATAATTCTATAAAAGTTTTTAAATAAATTTATATTTATTTACTTAGATAATATTTTGATTTATTTTAAAACACTAAAAGAATATAAAAAACATATAATTTAAGTATTAAAAACATTTAAACAAGCAGAATTACAACTTAACACAAAAAAGTATATATAGTATATATAGAAAATCGATTTTTTAGGATTTATAATTACCTTAAAACAAATATAGATTTAATAATTAAAGATTAATATAATATAAAACTAGAAAATATTTAACTTAGCTACTATTATAAACATATAACAAGCATTAGGATTTTTAAATTATGTTTAAATGTTAATTTAAAACTTTAGAAAAATAGCATTTTACTTTACAAAGTATATAAAAAAGAAATATAAAGAAAAATTCTTTTTAATTTTAAAGGAAGCCTGAAAAGCTTTTAAAAAACTAAAACTAAAAGTTATTTTTAACTTTGTAGTTAAACTACCTAATTTATAAAAAAAAAAGAAGCTAAAAATAAATGCTTTAAATAGTATAATTGCAAAAGTTTTAAAATAATTAAAAAACAACAAAAAATAGCATTTAGTAGCTTATTATTTTAAAGCACTACAAAACGTAGCATTATAATACTTTATATATAATAAAAAACTGCTTGCAATTATTATATCACTTAAAAAATAAAAACTGTTTTTTATAAGAACTATAAAGCTAATTAAAATTTATTTAAATTATTAAAACTTAACAAAATTTATAATTATATAAGAAATTACTAAACAACATAAAAATTAAATAGTTTTTTTTTTTAAGTTTAACTTTAAAATATGTTATATTAAAAGAAAAAAAAACATTTAAGCAAATATACTTAGTTAACAAGGTTAAAAAGGATTTAAAGTTTTAAAAAAAAACATTTAAGTATTATATTTTTAAAGAAATAAAAGCTTAAAAATCGAAGTTATACTTAAGAACTTTATAGATATATAGCTATAATAAGCTTATAACTTAAAAGAGTTAGCATAACTACAAAAATACAAAGGATTAAAAAATAACAAGCTAATATATAAATATAAAGTTTATTTACTGGAATTTTTACGAAATAAGTTTATTAAAGAATTTTACGAATACTTATTATATAAACACTAAAAAACAACAAAAATAGTTAAATAATTATAAAAAAAGTACAATTTTTTAAAACTATAAAACATAGTTAAATTTATTATAAAAAAGTACAATATTTGTAACAAAGCTAAAGCAGCTTAATATAAGCTTTATGAACTACTATAACTTATATAAATATTTAAATAAGCATAACATACTATTGCTTAAGATTTTATTATAGCATTACTTTTATTAACTAATTTAGTTATAAAAGTATAATATAATAAAATATAGGTTATTATTAATAAACTTATTAAGTATGCTTACTTTTTACTGTTTAAAGAAAATATAACAGCTAAACAACTTACATATATTTTTATACGCTAATATTTAAATAAGCATAAATTACTAAAAAAAATTGTTTTAAACTAAAATAAATTGTTTACTTTTAAGTTTAAAACTAGTTTTTTTAAACTTATTAATATTAAACTAAAGTTTTTAACTGCTTATTACTTATAAACTAATAAATAAACAAAAAAACTAAACTAAATACTAGAATAATATTTACAGAGTTATATTAACTATTAATAAAACAATTAAGTAAAACTATTACTAATAGTATAAATCTTATATAATATATTAATAAACGAAAATATAAATATATTTTTGCATAAAGCTATTTATAAACAGTAAGCAACTATTAAAAAACAAAAAAAAACATTAATAAAAGCATTTGCTATTTTAATTATAGCACTTTAAGCAAGAACTATTGCAATAAAAATTAAAACGCTACAAGCTAAACTATAACTATGCTTTTAATTTTTATAATAACGGATATTAGTATACTACAATAAAAAACAAACTAAAGAATTAATTTTTAAAAAAAAAGACAAGGTTTATTTACTACAATAAAAACAAAATATAAACACTAATATTCTTTAAATTAAAACAAAACAACTAAGCAATAAATTAAAATTTAAAAAACTTGGCTTTTTTAAAATTAAAGAAGTTATTTTACTTATTAACTATAAACTGTTATTATTAAAGAATATGCAAATTTATTTTATTTTTTATATTTTTTTATTAGAACTAGCACTTATTAAAATACTTATTAAAATATAACTAAAAATAAAAACAAATTAAAACGTTTATAAAGTTAAAAATATACTAAATTTTTGTTAAAACAATAATAACTTAAAGTATTTTATTAAATAAAAAGAATATTTATATGCTAATAATACTTAAAAACTTAAAAAACACTTAAAGACTACCGAAGTAATTATAAGTTAGTTTTACTGCTAATACTTTAACTGCTTAAAACTAAAAAAAAAAGGTTAACCTTAAAAAAAGCGCTTAAAAAATCCTAATTAAACTTAAATAAAGTAGCTTATGCTGCTTTAGCTTGCTTTTTTTGTTATTTTTGCTTTTTTATTAGTGCTTTTTGTTCTTTTTTAATGCGCTTTATTTTGTTTAGTTTATTTAAGAACTAAAGCTTTTACTAAATTATTTTAATACTTTTTGCTTTTAAAAAACGTTTTTATATATAAAGCTAAATTAACTTGCTTAAAACAAAGTTAAAGCTATTTTAAGCTTGTTTTAATTTTTTTTAAACTAAAAGTAACTATTGCTTTGCTTGCTTTTTTTTCTTTTTAAAACAATAGTGTTTAAAAACTATATTATTAATTAAGTTAATTAGGACTTTTAATCTATTGCAAAAGCAGCTAGCGCATATATATTTAAAACAACAAAACATATTATTTGTTATTTTGCACGTTAATAACTAATTAAAGCAGCAAAAACAAAACATAATTTTATAGCTAATAAAATCAATAAAAAAAGCAAAAGCAAGTTTTTGCTTTGTTTTAAATAAGCAGTTAGTTTTTTTAATGCGTTCTAATATTATAACATATAAAAGAAAAAAAAAGAAAAAATACTTATAAAAAATTATTAAAACAATAATTTTAAAAAAAAGGAAATAATGTTATAAAATTAGCACTAAGGTAGCTTTTAAAGCAGCTTAATGTTTTTATATATACTTTGCACCTTTTTTTTGCTAGCTAGAGCTAAGGTTACGTAATAACTTACTTAGCTTACTAAGCTTATAATAATTTAAAGCTTACTAAGCTTACAGTAATTTAAAGCTTACTAAGCTTACAGTAATTTAATGCTTACTAAACTTGCAGTAATTTAAAAAGAGTTATTACTTTTTTTACTTTTTTTTTGTTTATATAATTATATACTTCTTATATTTAATTATTTACTTAGTTCTTAGCTCTTTAGCTATTAATTTTCTTATAACTGCTAAGCACTAATATACTTATTACTTTTAAATCCCTTAAGACCCCTATTAATGCATAGTAGTAAAAGTACCCCGAAAACCTCCCTAACGGACTACCGTTAAAGATCCTATTATTACCTGCAAATCAAGACCCTAAAGGCAAACCCGTTATATTAATATATAACAGGTCCGTTACAGCTTATTTAAGCGTTATTTTAACTTTTTATGCCTTTATTGCATAGTATTAAAAGATTATTTTATTTTAGTAAAATAACCTTTAAAAATAAGTAGCAAAATTATTTTATTTTTTAAATATAAGAATTAAATCTTTTAATTTTACTAATAAAATAAGCTAACGTTTAGCTAAAAAACCTATAATTATATACTAGTTAACTTTAAATTAAATAAAAATACTTATTAAACTTAAGTATATTAATAAGCAAAAAAAAAAAAACTAATAAAAATTGCTTTAGTAATAGCAAATAAAGCAGCAATAGCTTAAATTGAAAATTTAGCTTATTAAAGTCTAAGTTATAATTTATAAAAAATACTTTAAGCAAAATGCTTTTTAAGTTCTTTAAAATAAAACGCTACAAAAAATAAAAGCTTTATATAATTAAATACTAATGTTTATATAAAGCTTTTTTAATAAATTAAATAGTTTAAAAATACTGCTTTAAATAAAAGGTAAATTTTTTTTAAAGCTAAATATAAGCTAAAAACTAATAGCGCATAAATAAAATAATTAAAAAATAAAAAGTACTTTAAAAAAAAAATTAAATAGTACGTAAAATTATTAAAAAAAAAACGTTTACAATTAAACCTTTTTTTAGCAAATTAGCTAGTATTTTTACTAGTATATTTTGCTAAATAAAAGCTAGCATTAATTTTTATAAAGAAATAAAAGCAAAAAAAACATAGCTTTTTTAAAAATGTTATAGCTTTTTATATAATACTTTTATAAAAACTAAAAATTATATTTTTAAGCAAAAATGCTAGCATAATAGTTATTAATAACTTGTTTTAAAATATAAACCAAAAAGTTAAACAGTAATACAAATGTTTAAGTATTAAACATTTATGTATAATAAAAATAAATAAAAATAAAAGCTTTTTTATAAAATGCATTATTAATTAATCTTAAAATTTATAAATAGATTTAAATAAAAGCATTATTATTTAAACCTAAAAAATAATAAACTATGCATAAATAAAATAAAGCTAAAAAAAACTTTAATAAAAGCTTATAGCAGTTTTAATATATAAATTAATTATTAAATTTACGCATAAAAGCAAAAAACTTATTAAACTATTTAATAACTAATTATTACTAAAGTTTTTTTTAAAATAATAGTATTAAATATTTAGTTTTATAAAATAAGGCAAATAATTAAAAACGCAAAAGCGTTTTTTAGCTTTTATTTATTTTTAAACTTTAAATATATAAAAAGCTTTTATTGCTTAATTAAACGTAGGCATTTAAATGTATTAATACTAGTAAGCTATTTTTAATAAGCAAAACTAGTAATATAAAATAAACTAAACATAAAGTTAAAATGCTAAAGTAAACATTTATTAAACATTATAAAAAGTATTAATATATTTAAACAATAAAACAGTAGCTATAAAAGTTAAAATTTGCTAAAAACTATATAATAACTTATTTATTAAATATATTAGTTTTAAAAATAAATAGCGCTTAAGTATTTTATTTATATTTTGCTTTTAAAGTAAAAAAAAAGCTTTAAAAAATAAGCAGCTATAAAAGTTTAATAATAAAGCTTAAAGCATAAGCTTAAATTAAATAACCTTTAATATAAATCTTAGTAGTAAGTTTTACTTTTTTAATATAAACATTTTAAATTTTTAAAAAATAATATATTAATTTTTTTTTTTTTATAAGTAATAATAAATATTTTAATAAAAACTTAAAAAACTAAAGTAAAAAAAAGTTTTATGTAAATAGTAATTAAACATAAGTTAGCTAATTTTAAGCTATAAAAAAGTTTTGTTTTAAAGTAAGCACTTGTTGTTTTATATAGCAAAAAAAAAGCTAATTAATATTTTAGCGCTTAAATTTAGGTTTTATATAACAATACAACTAAACATAAAAATAATAGCAAAAGCTTTAAGCAAAGTTTTTTTTTTTTTTTAATAGTTTATTACCTTAAAATTAATTTATTTAAAGCTAAAGTTTTATAGCTAAAAAAGCTTAACATTTTTATTAAGTTTAGTATGCTTTTAATATTTTTTAAAAATCTATAAAAAAAAATAATTTTTAAACTAAATTATATTTATAATTATAGTAAATCTTTAAAGTAAACAGCTTTTAATTAATAAAATAATATAAATAAAAAAAGTTAGCAAAATAAATTTATAACTTTAAAAAAAAAATTAGCTTTAAAAATTAAGCATATTAAGCTTTAAATAAAATAAGCTTAAAAGCAAATAAGCTATTAACTAAATAACTAATAAACAATTATTAATATTTAAGTTTTAATACTTTTAATAAGCTTTAGCTATTTAACATATAATAAATAATTAACTTAAAACTAATATAAACAAAAAAAATTTAATTATTTAATTAAAACATAGCATTATAATAATTAAAAAGTAATATTAATATAATATAATTTTTGCTTAGTGCTTTAAATATTAAAGTAAAATAATTGAATTAAATATAAATAAACAGCAAAAATAATTATAACTTAAAAAAAAAAAGCTATTTAGCATATATTATACAAAAAAAAAGTTTATATAATACTAAAAATTAAAAAAGTTATAAAAAGGTTATTATAAAATATATTTTAGTAGTATTTTATATTGTAATACTATTAAATTATAAAAAATTTTTAAAGCTTTAAATATTATAGCTTATTAAAAAATAAAGTGCAATACTAAATACAATAGCTTAAAAATAATAAAAACTTTAAAAATAGTAATAATAAATAATTTATAGCTAAGTTTATATAACAAAAAATATAGTTTAATAATTAAATAACAAAAGGTTAAATATATTATAGCAGATTTTATTATAATAGCACTTAGCTTAAAATATAATTTATTTTAAATATAAAAATATACTAATATTATATAGCTTTTAAAATAGCTAAATGTTTTATTATTTAATTAATAATACATATAAATAAATTAACAAGATTTTTATTGTTTTTATTTACTATTTAGCAAAACTATAGCTAAAAAAACAAGCTTAATAAAATTAGCAAAAAAAAAAACCTTATTAAATTTAACTTTAGTTTAACATTATAAAAAAACATAAAAAGTATAAAATAAATAAAAGCTTTAGTACTAATAAAATATTATTATTTTTATTATTTTTTTATTTATTTAATAAAGCAAAGCTAAATATTATGTTTAACTTTTAATATTAAAGTTTTTTATAAGCTAACTTAAGTTAAAAATATTATTAAATAAAAAGTTTAGCTAAAGCAGTATATTTATTAAACTATAACACAAATAAATAACAGTTTTTATTTTTGTTTTTTGTTTAAAATTAAAATATAAGTACTAACGTAATTTAAATAAATGTTTTAAAAAAAGCTTATAAAAAACAAAAATCTTTAATAAAGCAAAAAAGTAAAAATTTCTTTAATTTTAATTTTTAGTATAAATATAAACTATAAAAGTATAGCTTATTAATTTTTTAGTTTTTTAAAATTTAAAGCTAAAAATGTTAAAAAAGTTACTATAAAAATAAAACAAAAATAAAGTTTTAAGCTTATATATAATAACATAAGTTTAGTTTAATATATTTTATATATGCTAAAAATATATAGCTAAAATAATAGCTATTAAATTAATAAAGAACTTAGCTAAACAAAATACTTAAATATAAAAAAACCTTTTTATATAATTTATAAATAAATTAATAATACTAAGCTTAAAAAATAATACTTTTTAGTAAAATAGTTTATTAATTATAAATAATAATTTATTAATAATAAAGCAATTTATAGCTTAATTAAGCTTATTGTTTAAAAAAACAAGCTTAATAATATAATACTTGCTAAAGTATTAATTAAAAAACTATTTATAGTAGCTTTATAGCTTAAAGTATAAACTATTTTTACTTATAAAAATATTAGTAATTAAAGTTTAAATATAAACTTTAAGCTATTAAAATAAATAATTAATAGTATAGCTATTTATAAATATATAAAAACTAGTTTATAATAGCTAAGTATTTATAGCAATATTGCTTTTTAATTTTTTAATGTTAGCTTTTTTTATTATATTAAAACAAAATTTAGTAAGCATTAAATTATTTATTTACTAAAATATAAATTTTTTATGAATAAAAATAGTTAAACTAAAAAAAAATATTTATTTATTTTAACTAGTTAATATAGCAATAAAAGTTATAAATGCTATATAGCTATATAACTTAGTTTAAAAAAAACTATAATAATAATATAAAAGCTTTGCTATGTTAATTTTAAATAAAGTTATATATTTAAAAAAACTTAATATATAGCTTATATAAAACGTAATAAAATATAAGCAGCTTTAAAATAAAAAGTTAAACTGTTTATAAAATGTACTAAACTTTTAAAAAATTAAAGCTAAATAAAAAAAAGCTTGTAACTTAAATTTACTTAAAAGCATTAAAGCTATATAAAAAAATGCTATAGCAAGCTTAATACCTTTAAAAAAAAAATAATTAAGCTTTTAAATATAATTCTTTTTATAAAAAATTAAATAAAAAAAGGTAACCTAAATTTAAACTATTATAAAATAAATTAGTTTTATTTTATTAATAATTTTACTACAATAGTAATTTAGCTTAATATAAAAAAAACTATTAATTTAAATAATTAGTTTTTATAGCTATTTAATTAAATAGTATTATAATATTACTATTTATTAAATAATAACTAAATATCTTTAAATTAAAATTTATATTAAAACGTAGTAATATTTTTTATATATTATAAACATATTAAAATAAGCTTTATGCTTTATATTTTAGTAAATAAATTATTTATATAGCTAAAAATAATTATATAATAGTTTATATATTATAATTTTTATATATATAAAATAAAATCTTTTGTAAATAATTTAGCTATATAAAAAAGTTCTATAAAGAATAAAATAGCTTTATTATTACAATTTGCTAAAAATAAGCTTTTTTTTGCTTTAATTTTTTTATATTTTTTTTTAGAATAAAAAACATAAAAAAAGATCTTTTTTTTTTTTTTTAGCTTTTAACCTTTATGTTTTTTTTTTTAAGTTAAGTTTTAAGTATATTATATTATTATTGCTTATATTATAGCTTATATTATGTAATATACTAAAATAAAAATTAAAGCACAAAAAAAAATATTTTTATTTTTTTTATTTTTTTAAAAAACCAAAATATTTTAAAAAGTAACTTTAAAGCAATTTAAAAGCTTAAAAAGCTTTAAAAGTATATATAAAGTAAGTATAATCAAAAAGCTAAAATTTTGCTAAGTAGCTTTAGCTTTTTTAATGCATAACAAGTAAAAAAATGTTAAAACATATAAAAAAAAAAAGCATAAATAAAAAATAAAATATATAAAATAAGTTCTTTAAAGTAAAATATATAAAATAAGTCCTTTAAAATAAAATAAATATAAAATAAAGTTTATATAAAATAAAATATATAAAATAAGTTTTTTTAAATAAAATAAATATAAAATAAAGTTTATATAAAATAAGTTCTTTTAAATAAAATAAATATAAAGTAAAGTTTATATAAAATAAGTTTTTTTAAATAAAATAAATATAAAATAAAGTTTATATAAAGTAAATTCTTTAAAGTAAAATATATATAAAGTATTTTTTATTAATAAACTATAAAAAAATTACTATATATAATAATTTCATTTTTATTAAAGCATTAAATATAAAATGTTTATTTTTTTAATATGTTTAATTATATATATATATATAATAAAATTATTAATTGTTATATTATTATTTAAAAAAAAAATCATTATATATT